>VWZG01001178.1:0-12823 GCA_013396735.1 Grallaria varia
ACTATAACTAGGACAGGGGGAAATAGAGAATCCAATTATATACACCATTCTTGTAATAGAATTGATTTAAAGGACATGTTGATCCTATGAGCAACTTCCATAAAGACATTATATTCAAAAAAAAAAAAGCCAAAAAACTTGAACTGGCTATGGGCAAATGAGTAACAGAAAAAAAAACACATAAACTGATTATTTTAAGATGCAAGATTCGCAGGATCATGTACACATCCCACATACTTCTTTCTGTTTGTTTGTTTTTTTTTAGTTTTGCCAGAGTTGTTTTTTGGTTTTTTTTGTAAATTGACTTGCAGTGACATCACTGGAAAATCCTGTACATTCACACATATAATGTCATTGGGGCCATTTTCTGGGTAAACACTGTCATGTAGCTTACTTAACAAAGCAGGTTAAACCTCACAGTCTAGATTCCAACCGTATAAATTCATGAAAGTGAATTAGTTTTACAAAATTTTTTTTCAATTTTGAAATATATAAAACAACAGAACAATTATAAGCATTCTTCCTGTTTTTATTTTCAGAATGAGAACAAAAAGGCACCTGGAAAATGTACTCTAAGTACCCCTGAAATAAAGATTACTTTGTGTATTACATAACGTGGATGCCACTGATTCAGGGACACTACTATTTAAGCAGCGTTTTTGTAGAACTGGATTGGAATGCTTGGAAAACAATAACATAAAAAGTAATGCAAGATCTGGCAACCTATGTAAACTACAGTAAAATGGTAGACTAAAACCTCACGCTGCAGGGCTTATATTTTTTGTTCTATGGAGACCAGAAAACAATTTTTCTCCTAATAACACTGTATAAGTGAATAAGTAGACAGTGGGTCTGACCCAAATCCACCATTGTTAATGAAGTACTTTGTATTTATTTTCCTGAGCTCTGGCTCAAGCTTGTGATAGTCAGAAAGCCACTCATCTTCCTTTTGGTTCTGTGTAAATTTGTCTTTGCTGGAAGCAACAATGCAGACTAGGTGTTTTATCAGCAAACGCACTAGAAAAGAAAAATGCAAACTACCCTTGCAAACTCAACCTGTCCGAAGTTCTGAGCCACTGGAAGATGTTCAAAATAGGAACACACATTTGCAATCTCTGAGCTCCTTGGCTGCTGAATACAGCATAGGCTCTGATGAGTTACTTAGAGGTTCTTTCATGCCTGTAAAGCTTGGCTTCCTGAGCTTGACTCCACATGAAGAAGACAGCTCAAATGTTCTTTAAGCTTTTGCTAAGTTTCTTTAATTGAGAGGATGGGCTTGAAGGAAATAGAGATCTTTCTCATCAGAGGTGCCAAAACTAATTATTGTTCCTCATACAGACTTTCCTAAGCCAGTTCCCCTTTTCATTTGCAAATTGTGAGAGGTCATGAATTCATCTAGTGGCTGCCGAGGAGATAACTGAAGAAACCAAAGCTCCAATATTAGTGCTGAGTGGTGTGATGTACATGCAGCTGCAGCTGCTCCCACTGTCACTTCCACTTTCAATGCCCATGGCTGCCCCTCCCCTGAAATACGGATATCAGCTGGAGAGATAAATAGATCTTATCCATGAAACATATGGTCATAAATGAGGTTTGTGAGTCATTTCAGGGTTTTTTCCTTTGTCTCTGTACAAAATGTTCAATAACTAATAAATATTTCCTATCAACTGGGAACCTCCCAGCGGGAACAATTATCATAAAATAAGTATTGCAAAATCTTTCATCATCCTTCTGCACTGAAGTTCCAGGGAAAATAACAGTGCAAAAAGAAGACAGAAAACCCAATGCAACTCAGTATTTACCAGCAGGTTGAAGAAGAGGGCAGACAGGAAAAGAGGCAGCAAAGAACAGTACAATTTTTAAAGGCATCCAACCTCCACTTTAAAATACGGCCAGGTCTTCCTGGTTTTAACACTACCATGCCTATCCAAGTTAGCCACCTTGGACCTGGAAAGGCTGGATATGACTTTCAGTCTTCCTACAGTCAATGTGAAAAGATTCCCTTCAATTAGATGCAAGCCCTGGTGATTAAGTCCATCCACTCACGGTGGGAGAAGTCCAAGAAGATAGCAAGTGAAAATGCTGTCATCCCAGTTGGGGTGCCATGCGGGGTGTCCTTATTCCCTGCCATGTGCCAGTGTGGCATGAGGACTCTGTGATCCAAAATATTGATGGTTAAGATCAAAAGGGGATGAGTGCATGAAAAGCATTTTATTAATCCTCCCTTCTAGCTTTTAAGCTGCTTCTGTGTTACACAGGTAACATGGGGGCACAACTGGACACCTCAAGCTCTTCCACAGCACAGTAGCAGCAGTCTTCAGAGGTCAGAAGCTACACCTTGCTCTTGGGCTTCCTCTTCTTTGAACACACTCCTCCACTTCAGCTCCCTGTGAATGAATCTCATCTGAACAGAGCACAGGCCTTCCTGTGCTGAGGGGCATGGTTCTGGAGTCACTGCGTACACAATCTCAAAATGAGGCATTAAAATGTCCAACTGTAATATATATGCAGGTTGCTTTCAAGAGGTCAGATTTCAAAAGAGGAAGTGCAGAAAAGTGATGATCATCTCTTCCTTATATCAGTGTGATCAAAATGTTCAATGGCTTTCCCAGACTGTACAAATTACTTTCATTTTATATTTTCAAACTGACACAAGTCAAACCTAGATAATTAATGATGCCTGTGAGAATGAGTTAATTCGGTTCATTGAGTTCATTGAGCTTTTTAATTATTCTTTGTCATATGCCTTCCCAGGATCTTTCAGGGCAAGCAAACAGGTTAGTTATGCTATTACTTTATATCTGGGAAATGCAGAGCAAATTGAAAGCAAGTGATCTCTAAAGCAGAAGTTCTTATGAAACTATTTCAGCATATGCAGCTGGGATTTCACGTTGGTTATTACTGGTCTTTGGGGCAAGAATGTGTCTCTCTCACCAGTCCGTCAATTATTTTGGAACATAAGTTAGGTGCCAAATGCTCCTTTAGGTTTTCCGTTAATGCATAGTCTGTGTCATAATGATTTTTTTACATCAAGTGTATTTGGTTCTTAGGAATAATTTAAGAAACTGTCCATTTCAGGGAAAGGAGTAAGACAGATTTATGTAGGTAAAAAGAAATGTTAATACGTTCATTCTTTTGTGTCAGTATATACAGAAATACCTTTTTAAAAAGGAAAAACCACGACTGAATGAAAAAGAAGTTTCTAAACATTAATATCCACTAGAAAGTTTTCCAGCCATTTGTAGATGAGCCTGCAAATGATCTGGCTTGGTTTTAATTATTTTTACATAGGTGTAAGCATTTGGAGATAAGTAGTGTCTCATAGGCAATGCAATTGATTTTATTTAATTTTGTATCTTGCAGGGCTCTAGTGTTTTCCCTGATGTCTTTTTTCCTCTCTAAGAAGGAGATTAACAAAGACACTAGTAATTAAAAGTGGCACATGACAGAGCTGCAACATGAACAACTCCAACACTAGTTTGGGCTGTGAGGGTATTCCTCCATTGTTGTTCATCTGGTTCACGTGATGCCTGCAAGCTCGAGAACAAATTAACCAATAAAAAAATGTTTTGGTCTGCAGCACAGAACAAGACAAACCCTCCAAGATGGCCATGAAGAACCAAATGGTCAGCAGAGTCTTCTGCTAGAGAGGTACAGACCCACAGCCTACCTGCAGCTGAGACTTGCACCTAGTCTCACCTGAAAGGACACAATTTTGTTGTCTTCTGCCAGAGCAGCTGGCCACATTCCTCTTTGAGAGCAACTCTGGGCAGTCAAGGTCCCTGATAAAGCAGGGAGAATTATTTATCTGCATTTTCTAGCACTTTTCCCTGTAGGTCACCATTGCAAACTCCCAAGTTGTTTTGGGTTGGAAGGAACCTTAAAGATTCTAACTTTCCTGTGTGGGCAGGGACACCTTCTACTAGGCCAGATTGCTCAAAGCTCCATCCAACCTTGCCTTGAACACTTCCAGGGATGAGGCAACCACAGCTTCTCTGAACAAATTGTACCAGTGCCTCACCACCCTCACATTAAAGAATTTCTCATGTAACCTAAATTTCTCCTTTTTCAATTTGAACTCCTTCCCCCTTGTCCTTTTACTACAGTTCCTGATAAAGAGTCCCTTTCCAGCTTCCTTGTAGGCTCCCTTCAGATACTGGAAGGTTGCCATGAGGTCGCCACACAACTTTCTCCTTTCCGGACTGAAGAGCCACAACCTTCTCAGGTCTTCATAGGGAAGGTGGTCCAGCCCTCTTACTGACTTGATGCTTCTTCTGGACTTGGCTTCAACAGTTCCCAGTCCTTCTTATGTAGGGAGCATTAGAACTGTATGCAGTACTGTAGGTGCGGTCTCACAAGGGCAGAGCAGAGGGGCAGAACCACCTCCCTTGACCTGCTGACCACACTGCTTTTGATGCAGCCCAAGATATAGTTCTTTTACCTTTCATTGCAACATCAGATGCCTCAGTGTGGTTTCCAAACCTATGACATCTCATTGACTGGAGAGTTCATGAGCCAGTCTAAGAGCATGTCTCTGTCAACTTGTGCATGGGCTGTTCTTACACTCCATAACTGAATTTCAATGCCTTTCCCTTTCTAGTTTTCCATTATGTATCCAGGATATTTGGAGGCTTTCAGGTTTCTGCCAGAGACTTCATTGTTCATTTTGAATCAATAACATTTGGCCATCAACAGCAGCATCTCCAGATTTCTTGCTTTCGGATGAGATCAGGACCTTCAGTAAATTCAGCAACTAATTATATTTTATTTTTATTTCAGTTTTTCTGTGTTATGCCCTAGCCACTCAGTGGGTTTAAGGGGTAGGTAGATTGATTCATTCTGGGCAGTGCTTGCTCATTCCCCCATCACGCTCTCCTCCCCTCCACAGCAGGTTTGATAGCAGAATTGGAAGCAAAAAAGGTAAAGTTCATGGGCTGAGATAAGAATAATTTATTGGAAACACAAATGAAATAAGATAATTAACTATAACAGCAACAATACTAAGACAGACTGTACAAGAAAGAGGCAATTGTTCACCGCACAGAGCCCAGTAATATGCAAACTCCTGCCACCCTATGAGACCCTGAAGGCACCCCTTCCCCCACACCCAAACATGAGGTGGTATAGAATAACCTCTGGTTCCTGGCCATGCCTCCTCCTGGCTACTGTAAAAATTAACTCTGCCTAGGCTGGAACCAAAACAGACATAAACCTGGGTGATTTTGTCAATCATTGTTTCTCTGTTTCTCTACCACTTGACAGAGTTCCCAGTTAAAATCTAGCTTTGCAAAATTCATGGTGCCCACCCCGTCTTTTTTTAAGTTGTTTTTCATAAAGGGCAAGAAACAGAAATAAGACAATTTAACCACATTTGCCAGGAAGCCTACTGAGCCAGGAAGAATATTGACATGTTGTTTTCTATTATAATGGAGCACTGGATGTGAAAATAGTGACTCAGAGGCATTTGAACATGGGTATTATCATTCAGCCTTCTGATGGGAATGAACTGTCTGGTTGCTTAAGTGCTATGCTAACTGGAAAGTTTCTTATCTTTCTTTTAAAATCCTAGCCCATAGTCACAGAATTATCAGTTAACTTATGGACATAGTGCCCCAATCATTTGTAAGCAGAACTTCTCAGAGTATTAAATAAAAGAGTTTTATTCAAAAGCGTTTAGGTGTTACGGTCTTCTTGAGTTGGTTTATGCCTCTCTGTGAAAGTTGACTCAGAGACAGTTTACTGTATCTTGTTACTTTGTCTTTAGTGCAATAATTCTTCATGTTAGAAGAAAGGCTAGATAACTGATATTCATATAGTTTAGATATATATTATAGAAAATGACAGTAAGACTTTCATCCCAAGCTGTGATGAAAGGCCAGCTATCACGTGTGCTCATAGCAGCTATCAGAGTATGGAAGTTGGCAGTCTTCCATTTTTCATCACTAAAAATCAAATTTTTCTTCATGAGTCTGCATACAAAATGAAGATATTTCATGAGCAGATACCAAGCACTTGACTAGCTGCAGGACTGCACTTAAACATGGGTATGTGCAGGGCATGGCCCAGCATTGCCCTGGCAGCCAAAGTTTGCTAAAAATTAGTTTTGTATATGTTCCTTACATTTAATACATAAAGCATGCCACTCTTCTTTGAGTGGCAACATGGAAACCATACATAAGATTTGGTGTTTTTTCCACTGGGAAAGGAGGAATTAGATTTATTGGTGTAAACTGTGGGGGGTTTTAATTAATTAATTCTTTCTCTATCTATTAGAGCTTCTAAGGAGCCTCCATATGAGCAGCAGTCCAAAGGAGCAGCTCTTCCCTCAGCTCCCTGTCAAATCACTATGTCCGTATCAAGTCCACTGTGTGGGTACAAACATTTTTACAACTGAGCAGCGTTAGAACCATGTGTAACGTATTTACTTTCTGTGCTCTGGTGTCTGATGGCATTACACTTTAGCGTCAAAAGAGTGGGATTTCCTTTATCAGAACTGAAGCCTGCAAATTATTACAGCTTTGTCACTGTCAATATTTGGACTGAGTCAGAGGCGCATGTTTAGGCAAATCCAAGCAATTTACTGTTAGCATTCTTACAATGTTGATTGTACTCCTGCTAGGACACAAAACCACATGTTTTTACCACATGTAATAAAATGTCTGTGTACAGATCACAAAGGATGAAATGCTGGCATGACACTAACATATACTTAGTGAGCACCAGCAAAGAGAAATTTGGTTACAGCCACACTAAGAACCAACATTAATATTCTTGAAAGCCACTGTTTCTCCTACTTCAAGCTAAAATAATATAATTAAATGCAAATAGAAACACAAGAACAAAGTCATTAGAGATTTCTCTCTCTTAAGCCATCATTAATCCCCCACCAACCCTAGGAAAAAATTTTCTCTGAGGCTGTTCCACGACCTTCTTCTCTCATCTCTGTACTGGAGACTGGTGAGGACACATCTTGAGTCCTGTATCCTGTTTTGGGCCCCACACTCCAAAAAAGACATTGATATGCTGGAGCATGTCCAGAGAAGGGAAACAAAAGGTAGATAGAATAAGCCATTTGAGGAGTGACTGAAAGAGCTGGAGGGGCTCAGCTTGGAGAAAAGGAGGCTTACGGGGGAACTTATCACTCCCTACAACTACCTGAAATGGGGTTGTAGCAAGGTGGGGAATGGCCTCTTCTCCCAGGGAATCAGCAACAGGACAAGAGGACACAGCATTAAGATGTGCCAGGGGAAGTTCAGATTGGACATCAGGATTAATTTCTTCACTGGAAGGATTGTCAAGCCTTAGAATGGGCTGTCCAGGGAAGTGATGGAGTCACCATCCCTGGAGATGTTCAAGAAATAACTGGATGTGGCACTTAGTGCTCTGATCTAGTCAACCAGGTGGTGTTTGGTCAAAGGTTGGACTCAGTAATTTGGAGGTCTTTTCCAACCTAAATTATTCTGTGATTCTGCAATCTACTTCTGGTTCCCAGTAGCAGAACCCATAGCCAGGCCACCTTTTTCATTGGATGAATGGAGGGGCATGGGACAGACATCAAAACAGAAAAATCTTCCTTTTAGTAGCTAGTTTGAAAAGCGTATGTGATTTCAATTCCCTGCATGGGATTGCAGACAGTATGGACATTCTCTGATCCCTAGTGTAACACCAGTGTTCTTCTCACTCATACATGTATTGTTAGAGGGCCTGCATGAGTACTGATCTCAACATTTTAGAGATAAGAAATTAAAAACAAAGTCCATGTTTGCATTGCACAGTGCAGTCCAGAATAGATATGTTTGTGGGGATAATCTAGCCAGCTGGAGATTCAGAGTAATTACAGGGCTTCTGATGAGGCATAGAGTGATGACAAAATATACAGAAAATATCTGAAATACATGACAGATTAAGGACCTAAATGCATATCTCTGGAATGAAGGATTATAACTACAAACCCATCCTTCCAGATGTCCTTAACCTCAAATATCATTAAAAAAATTATGATGGTTGAGCACTGTCATAATTGCATAATTCCATCAGTAACTTACTTCACAAAACCTGTTAATTCTCCTCACTGAGATCAGAGAGACATTTGTCATTTATTGCAAGAGGAAAAAGTTTTTACCTCAGAAATATTTGTTTCATGCGTAAGTAGCCAAAAGCAACCCTGTCAGAACCATGCCAAACTACTTGAGGAACAGAGGGTGTCTGATGGCTTTGAAAAACATCCGGGTGCAACAAAATGGAGATGGTTGTGCTAAATGAACAAGTAGCTTATTTATTCATGATATTTTCGCTTTGGTTATACCCAATCAGAGATACTACGGAAAGACTTGGAAGTATGAGATGTGATACATAATTTCTTACAGATAAAAGTATTTTCCCTGCAGACAGGAAAAATTAAAACCAAATCTTTAGTACAAGTTGGCCAATGTTTCTGTGGAAAAAAGAAATATGTTATATTCAAAATGAACCATATTTTTAAAGTCTCTCTACAACATATTTGCAAAGAAATATACAGAAAATCTTTCAAAAATTCTAACTTGCTGGTGAACAGAAAATAATCCTGTGTCTAATGGACATTTCATAAACATATTTAAGATAAAAAACTAATCTGTTTTCATATAACTTTGCAGAGAAATTGTGAATGCCTATGTCCTCATTATGAGAATAGCCTACGACACACATTTCTATATTAATGTCAAAGAGATAAAAGGCCTGATAAATTATGTTTGGAATTAGATAACAAAAATGAAGTAGCATGTATCTATGGCAAGAATAAAGGACAGAAGGTATAAAAATAAACATTGCACAACGTATTTACTAGTTTTCAGCAGGCTGATGCTGGACTCACTAGAAGTGTCTGTTGCAGTAAGTGAAATGCCATCACGTGTCATTTTGAGAAGACTAAATAGAGACTCATGACATGAAATTTGTGATGCACCCATGCTACAGAATTAACATCTAGACTTATGTTCTATTCCTTTCTTTGAAGAGAAACCCTCACCTCATGAAGAAAGTTATCTGCAGGAAAATAATCCTGTTGCAATGAAAAACAAAACAAAACACTACTAAGAAAAATAAAACAGTCAGCAATGAAGGCACAGAAAATACTGAAATCTGTAATACTGATGTCTTGAAGCCTCTGAGAAGCTATCCCATATACACCACCGCTGAATATGGCAGAAATTGAAAATGCACTACTTTGATTTGATGATCTGTTCATGTGTCTGCAAATAGTGAGAAAAATATTTTCTAATTGATGGAACATTGTGTATTCATGCTCATCCTAGCTATGTTTTGGTTTTGTGGGATTGATTTTATTTACTTGTTTGTTTTCCTTAGACAATGAGAGAAACAGGATCCAAGTCAGTATAAAGAATGTAAAAAGACCCGGGAGAAAGTATTCCATTTTCCTTTTCATTCAGGCCATGGGTAAGACATGTATTTCCACGGCTTTCTGATCCCATAGTGTTTTAGCACACAAGCTCACAATTCTTTTAAATGCTGTGTGAAGCATACACTACTACTACTGTGCCATTCTTATTTCTGTGTAATCTCATTAGCTGGAAAGTTTGTTTCTGTTTCAGGCATGCATCCACTGTTTAAAAATCCAAAGCTCTGACACATGTGCACTTCTTGATTCACTGACAGTTCTCAGCAAATAAAAAGAAAATAGTTTTCAGTCGGACCATAACCAGTTTTCAAAATTTCTAAGCAAATGCCTTTCTTAGTACTTTTGGATTGAAAGAAAAAAAAAGTTTCACTTTCATCCCAGCAATTTTAAAATCAACTTTTTGTTTAAATCAAACTTGAAGATATTTTGTAATAAACAATTGCTTCAAAACAAAAATAAAGTTAAAAAAAATAAAATAAAATATCCTGGTTCATTCTCAAAAACCCAGTCTGGTTGACCAGCCCTCCATAGTGCTTTTGCAGCAGCCTGTCCAGCCCTATGCCACTTGGGTGCCATAAGCATATAGTTCCCTCTCAGGAGCATGACCAGTTGTGGTACCAGTTGTACAGCATATGGGTAGTTCAGTGCAGAAGTCCACTGCCAACATGGGTGTCAGAGGAGAGGCAGAAGAAAACTTCATCCCAAAACCACACTTATTGCCTGTCCCACGTGTGGCCAGGGACAGGACATGGGGTTTCTCGGGTTATGGCTTCTCTGGCCAGAGGGGACAGCCATACACAGTTTGCTGTCTGTTCCAACAGCACAGCAACTGGAAGAGCAACTACACTGCAACAATGTAGGCCTGTACTCTGGCAGGGACACTAATACAGGATTGTGATGCTGATACCTTCAGATATTGGATTCTCTTAAGTCAGCACTCACAACAAATCTACAGACCAGCATCACCAAGATCAAAATCCACTGTTCTTGTGATTACCTGTAAAAGAAAACTGAAGACCAATAGAAGGAAGGATCTTCTCTCTTTCTTCTGTGTCAGAAATTACCTGTTCAGGGCACAGTTCCTATGTACTGATTTCTGCACTGACTGACAGTAAATTGAAAAATCGCTCATGAGTCAAGCATGTTCTGCCTGCATCACAAGGTCCAAGGCCATGATGTACTCAGTTTCTGGGCAAAACAGTCATGTCTTTGATGTGAAGCTTGCGTCAACTACTTGTGAATACATAGGGTACCCGATGCAGGAACCAGAAAAGGAGTGTTACATGCTCAAGAAATCTCTGATCTGCCATAGCCTTTGCATTGGAAGCCAACATCTGGATACTTAGCCTTGCACAGCCTCTATGTTTATTTGCCAGAGTCCATATACACTACTTCACCTCCCCTCTCTCCCCTAAATATACACAGGAATGCACAGGAGCTCTGCTTCTGAGCTGTACTGAGAATGTATCATGGCCAGAAGACCTACAAAAATATGTATGAAGATGAGATTCAGATCTTCCCCAGCAGACTTAGCCTCTGAGGAGGAGAACCAATCTGAAGAATATTTTGGTCATCCTGAAACTGGCATGATGATAGCACACTCTCCATCCACCCACTCAGGGGAGTGAACTAGTGAGACCTTCATAGTAAACTGCAGTTCAAAAAAAATAATAAAAGACCTAGCAAAAACCACAGACGTGCCTCACAGAGCCCCAAAGTCAGCCTGGAAGGCCTAAGTTTAGCATAGACATCCCTAAACACGTTTGTTTTGTACTGTCACTGCTGTTGCTGTTTTGGACTGCATGCACAAATCGTACTAATTGGTTCTTGTTGAGTAGCTTCTACAAGATTGAAAGATACACTTTGCAGCCCAATAAACATCTCTGTGTGTACACATACATGCATATACATACATCTGCCTACAAGTATAGGTAGATAGATAGGTGGATAGATTTAATAGAATTCAGGAGAGTAGGTTCCAGGATTACTCAAGGCATATGTAAGGACTTAAATAAAACAGTCGCCTGTCTCAAAATGCTATCAAGGCCAAGGAAGGAACTTGCCATAAGATAGGTCACCACAGTGGAAACTTGAGATAAGTACAGATGGGAGAAATTCATGACAGGAAGGTGCTAATTGCAGGCCTGGCAAGGCAGATCTGGTTAGTACATCCTGGTTAATGCAACTGGACAAAAATTCCTAATGTGACAAACTGTGGGAAAGGAAGCAGCTGCTCATACAAGTTATGTGAATGGCATCTTCGCCTCCTGGATACCTGGAACTTGGACTGTATAAAGGCAGTACCTCAAGAAGAACGTCTCAGGAATCCCCACCAGTGTAGGTGAAGCATAGGGTGAAGGACCAATGGGATGCAGTTGAATACACGCATGGGTGGTGACTATCTTCCGCTTGATATCTCTCTCTCTCTCTTCCCTCCTCTCCTACCCTTTTCTATTTCTTTCTATCTTTCTAACTCACATTTAATGATAAATAAAATCCATGTTATTGACTTTGGCATATGGTCTCATTTGCACCTTAATTCAGGCAAAGGCATCTCTTACTCATCTGATCCTAACAGCATAGACATACCATCTGTTTTGCATCTGAAGTACTATTTTCAAAGGTATTCAGTACCCACCAATTTTCAAACCTGCTAAAGTCAGCTCTAGAGCTTTTGACAGTATGTCCAACTACATGTCTAAGAAAATCCACGTACTGCATGCATTTATCTTGCCTTCCCTGCAGTTTCTGAGTAGCTTAACTTTAGCCCGTCCTCCTGTTGATTTTCACTGCCCTTTAAGCATAGTTTTATTGCTTTTTTCACAATGCCATCCTACCATTTTCTTCTATTTTCATATGTAAAACACCATGTGGTCTTCTTGTACATTTTTTTGTAACAAGGAATGGTTTTTGTTCAAAATCTTTTAGGCCCCTGAGTCATCACATTTTAAAGAAATCCTGAGTCTGCTAACATCTAATGTCTTCACTCAGTAAATAAGGATTTTCATGCACAGTCAGCCAAATTCTTAAACATTTATGTAAAATTACATAATGCTGCAGGCTAAGGACTAGTTCCTTACAAGTTTCTGCAGTTTCTGCATATCAAGAACCCCCTTAAAATTCTGAAAATTGATTCTGTGGACTTGCTCATGAGTTCTATATTGCTGAGCACAATAAATTTGGATCTAATGTTGCCATTGCTGAAATTAGAAGTCACTACGTTTCACTATACTGAATTTTGTCATCGCAGTATTGTACATGTCTTTATGGCANATACAGTGAACATTAAATATTATTTTTAAACTTTAATTGTATTGGTAAGAATATGTTATTTTCTAACCAGCTAACAATTCCAAGGGAAATCCTCAAATAACTCATTAAGATGAAGTGTACATTCAGTAGATCTAAGCAAAAAAAAAAAAAAAAAAA
>VWZG01001179.1:0-92950 GCA_013396735.1 Grallaria varia
CCCACCACACAGATCTTCCTGCAGGATGGATGTCCCTTCTGAATTGTTCACTTCTCCACTCAGTTTGGTATAATTGGAAAACTTCATCAGGGTACACTTGGTCCCATCATCCAGACTACTCATGAATATATTAAACAGTGTTGGGTCTAATATTAATCCCTGGGGACTCGTGCTTATGACAGGTTGCCAGTTTGAAAAGGAGCCATTTACCATCACCATCTGGTTGTGGCCTGTCAGCCAGTTCCCCACCCACTGCATGGACCAATTGTCCAGACTGTCACACATCAGTCATCAGTTTCTCTAGGAGGAGGCTGTGGAAAACTGTATCAAAAACCTTTGGAAAATCCAGATAGACAATGCCCACCACCAGCTCCAGGTCAACTGATCAGATGACTTTGTTGTAGAAGGCAATCAGGTTTGTCAAGCAGTTTTTTCTTGGTGAAGCCATGATGGTTTTTCCAAATCACATTCTTTGTTTTACTTGTGATAGCTCCCAGGATGATTCATTTAATAGCTTTCCCAGGGACTGAAGTAAGACTGATGAGTCTATAGCTTTCTGGATCCTCCTTCAAGCCCGTCTTGTAGATGGGGGTGACATTAGTCTTCTTCCAGTCTTCTGGCACGTCCCCGATCTCCACAGCTTCTTAACGATTATGGAGAGCAGCCTAACAAGGACATCAACCATCTCTCCTAACATTCTCAGATGGATATTGGCAGGTCACATCGACTGTAGAGGTCAAGCTCCTGTAGTAGTTCACACAGAAGCTCTTTCATCACTGATGGTGGGTCTGGGTTTGCATCAACCTGAATTTTTGTTCCCAAGGCTGTGGGCCCAGCAGTGCTGGTAAAGACAGAGGGGAAGAACGTGTTGAGAATTTCTGCCTTTTTA
This sequence comes from Grallaria varia, assembly GCA_013396735.1. Taxonomy (NCBI): domain Eukaryota; kingdom Metazoa; phylum Chordata; class Aves; order Passeriformes; family Formicariidae; genus Grallaria; species Grallaria varia. The sequence goes on from VWZG01001179.1 coordinate 890, forward strand.
ACATTCTTGGCAACTAAATTCACCTCTCCTGCTACAGTGGGCCAATATTATCCTTCTGTTTCTGTTTGCTGTTTATGTACCCGAAAAACCCTTTCTTTTAATTTTTAACATCTCTGGCCAATTTCAATTCGATATTAGCTTTTGTTTTTTGAAGTCCATCTCTGCATGCCATGGGACAATGTTGTTGGGGTTCTCAGTGGGTATTTGTCCACTTCTCTTTTGGTTTTTAGCTGACTCAGAAACTCACAGTTATGTCAAGGGGCTCTCTTGCTCTGTCTGGTTCCCTTACCTTTAAAGAGGAGGAACTGCTTTTGTGCTTCCAGGAGAGCATTCTTGAAAAACTCCCTGCACTCCTAACTCCTTTATCTTCCATTAAAGCCATCCACAGAATTCCTTGTAACAGAGCTCTGAGCGAACTGATGTTTGCTCTTCTAAATTCTAAAACTTTTGTCTTAGCACTAATCTTCAGCATGCTCATCTGGATTCCAAATTCCACAATATTGTGATCACGGCAGTACAGGCTACCACTAACTGACATATTACAAAGAGATTGTTTAAGTCTGTGAGTAGCAAGTCCAGCAGTACCTCATTTCCTGTTGGCACATCTAAAGTTTGTATGAGGGAGCAGCTCTCTGTGCATTCCAGGAACCTGATGGATGACACACAAACTACTGTATTGTTCTTCCAACAAATGTCTGGGTAGTTGAAGTCACCCATAAGAACCAGGTTCTGTTGACCTGAAGCTTGCTTTAGTGACCCCTGTATTGCTTCGTTGGCCATATTGTCTTGGTGTGGGAGTCAGTAGCAGATGCCTACTGTAACATCTGCATTGGAGATGATCCCTCTGACCTTGACCCTGAGGCATTCAGTAGGGCTTCCATACATTCAAGGTTCTCCTCAACATAAAGTAAAACTCCTCTGCCTTTTCTTCCCTGCCTGCCTTTATGAAACATCCTATAGCCTCTCATCACAGTCCTCCAGTCATGAGTTGTCCCACCATGTTTCAGTTATTCCTGTGATATCACAGCTTTCTGAGTGAGTGCAGAGCTCCAGTTCCTCCTGTTTATTCCATATGCTGGGTGCATTGAAATACATGCACTTGAGGTGGTTAGTCTTCTGTTGTTTGTGTCGAGAGGCATCAAGGAACATTTGCTGTTGTTCTCTTTGGCCTGGCTTATTCCCCAGCTGGTGGCAATGGTGTGAGCATTGCCACTTTGTATGCAGCCTCCTGAGTACTACAGTTTAAAGCCCAACTCACCAAATTGTCCAGTATTATCTATTTCTCCACAATTTTCTCTGATTGAATTAGAAATTACTGTCACCTCTGGGGATTTATGATCAGAATGTTTTCGTGAAATAATGGAGCGTCCAAAAATGATGGACTTGACAGCCCAAAGGCAGTGCTAAGGAATGGGAAAGTGAATAGATGGAGAGAGATCAGTTTCAGGGAACACTGAAAGGACAAAGGAGAACGAAGATAGTTATTGCTGGGCATGGGAATTCAGATAGTGCTTGTGAATCTGTGTCAGAATGATTTTAAGGATGATTTTTAAAAAAAATATAGGAGCTGAATTCTGTGATTAATTTTATTTTATGTAATGATAGGTGCAAATTAATCACTGCAAACATAACACTTTACTCCTTCCTATGATTACAGCTAGGGGCTTAATTCTGTCATGGTCTGTACTCTGCTGTACTGCCTAGGTGGGAGAAAAACTAATTAATTGAATATAAAGTGTGTACAAGAGGCAGGAATCTTAATTTGTTTTCTTTTCAGAATAATGAATTAAATTACAGTATTAAAACAAAATCTATCAATAAGAAGTGTTACTCCATTTATAAACTTGTGAGTTCTTTCCATCTAGCACTGTGGAAGAGATTCAACTACTCGAATACCTGGTTACTTATTTCTTAAGCTTTGTCTTTCACTTTCTTTCATCATGAAAAATAAAGGATGTCTATGTATTAGATTGCATCTATGGGTGAAGAACATTGTTTGGTTTCACTTAGGAAAATCATCCATGTAACTTTTTTTGGTGTGTGTTATTTTTTCCTCAGATGATTCTTCATTACCTTTATCCTGAGTCTATGGCTAAACCTCTCTCTCTCTTCTATCTCATCATCTCTACCTACCACATCATCTGTATCCATATCAATATCAATATATCTTTTCTTTGATTCAGTTAGAATTCTTCCAGATCCAACTCTTAGGAAGTCAACTAAAGGAAAACAAAGAGGATAAGTATTTTTATACATACAAAAAAGAGAAAGTTCTTAGTACTTACTGTTTAAAAAATGAGACCAAAAGTTTAATTCCACATATTCTATCTGCTGACTTTGCTGCTTTTGAACACCAGTGCTATCTTATTAGCTACTTTTGCTCAATTTGGGTAAGGTTTAACCCACCTCTATGGTTCTTGGAGCCTTCTTGATTTCCATTACGTCGTATGTATTTTAAATGAGCTCTGCATGGGCCTGCCTGTTTTTCCATTTGATATTTTTGTAGCTAAATCTCTCCTATAAAAAGTGTGGGTGAAACAAATCCATTTCTTGCAAAGGTGAATTTGTGTCTTCATGGAAAAACTTTTGATTTCAGAAATGGCATTTTTCAGTATATAAAACATGTGTACTTTTAAAGAGTATTCTGGAACTGCAAAGCTGATTTTCAGAACCACAGACTTGTATCTCTGGCTGCTCAGCTGCCTTTTAAAATCGACTGCAGATACTTCACTTAAAACATCTTTACATGGGGCTCAGTTGAAGCACTCGAGGCTTCACAGTCTCTTCAGAGAGCCTGTGCTTATGCCAAAAGGATGTTACCTCCTCAGCCCAACAGGATTTCAGCCAAGTGGGGTAATATGCAAATTCCTCACGCAGCATTACTGCTCACCATATGTGCAGGGAGTCTGCCTTTCTCCACAGTCATAGACTTCTCCAGGTCCCCTTACAGACTGTCAACATTGTGACAAGATTTGGTTTTTAATCTAAACTTTCTATCCCAAACCTATACATCATATTTACCTAAATAGCCCTGAAACAAAGTATTTTACATGAGGAAAAGTTTAGAAAATACTTGGTGTAACTGATATGCACACGCACACACACACACATATAATTACACAGAGAGACAAGCAAAACCACATATATATATGTATAAATTTCCACACATATACCTCTCCCTAAAAAAAAAGTAGTTCCAGGAACAGTACACGTTTGATAATGGATTTTTTCCCATCAAGGACATTTTCTATCAGAAGTAAGGGCTGATTAGACAAGAAAGTAATTGTTTAAAATGGGAAAAAAGAAACATACAAAATCTGCACTATTGTCTTACTTGTGCAACACTGGACTTTGAAATTCTTTATGATGAACAAAGCCTGTATAAAGCACAGAGAAAACGAGTAAGTGATCAAACAAGATTATTTTCTCCATTTAAAAAAGTTTTGAGAAAGAGTAAATTTGTTACATTCAAATACAGGTTACTTAAAATGTGAATGGAAACAAATTCTTAACATTGTTAAGTAAGGATAAGGAAAGGTATATCAGTGAACCTACATCAATTCAAGTAAATACCATCATTTACTTCTAAAAATACACTGGTTCGTAGCCATTTAAATATATATAAAAATATATAAAATATATAAATATATATAAAAAGAGGCAGAACCAAACCAATAAAGCAATCAGCTTGGTGCAGCTGTGTGTAACATTCAGAAGGCCTGGAGCTACAGTATTTAAAAAAAATAATAAAAACCCCCAATTCAAATCTGCTCTACAGAAGTTTTCAGAAGTTACAGAAGGGATTGTATCAGGCTTTATGTGATAAATAATACTAAATTCATGCACCTTGGAGAATTATTCAAACCTTAGGAACAAGGCATCAATAGGGCACATTTTGCTCAAAATTAGTCACATGATAAATGGTTTTCTGGAATGGAACCCTGTAGGAAAGTCATCTAGCATTACAATCTGTTAGTGGTATTAACCCCGTGGGATATATTATTGGGGAAAGTGGTTTTAATAAATAATACGTTTTTGTTCAGGGGCACACACTGAACATAAATGTTCTGAAACAGGGTATTGTGCAAGTAAAAATCTTGGAAACTGGGATACTGCTAAAGAAATGAAAAAAAGATGTTCAAGAACCTTTGATCCAGCTGTCTTTTCCCAGGTCTTAACACTGCTTGTGGTTTGATACCATCTTACTACCACTGCCATTAGAAAAAAATTACCCTCCTCTAGATAGACTATTGCATGCAGTGTTCAAACAGTCCTCTTAGAATTTTCCAGTTAAAATATAATAAACAAAAATGGATGTACCTCTATTTTGTTCAAACTAACATATTATGTATTGTGACTAAATGTGTAAGAAGCAAGAAAACAAGAATACTGTATATTACTTTCTCTGTGGGTGATCAAAACATTATTTAGTGGTTCTGTAATTATGGTGTATTAGGAAAATTCACATTCAGACTTGCAACATCCACCTGAATGGTTAGACTAGTTAGAGAACACTGAGCTATAATAGAAATCATAAAAGAGAACAGTATAAAACATGCTAACAGACTTTTCACTGATAATGTATTCAACTAAGTTTGTTGTTAAAAAGCCACAGGTGTAAAGCACAGTAAAGTGTAATTGCTATGACAGTTCAATGCAATTGTTACATATTACATATTAGGACACAATTTTACTATTTACTTTTAAGGTATTTATGCACCCAAGCATCCACATCTGAATCATCATAAAAGAAGGAAAGTTAAAAAAGGAACCGTAAAGTCAAATAACAAAGAGAACAAGAGTTATCTGCACAGTTGGTGAGAATTGTAGTAAGTGTATAAATGGACAAGGAACTGCTGAATGTTCTCACATACACATTTTCCACCATAGGTAGAAATCAAAATGCACTTACCCACAGACTGTTAAACACTACTGAGCTTTCACCACTTTTCTGGAACATTAATCACCTGCAAAATTTAAATTGTTAATGTGAACAGAAATTAAATAAACAGTCTTTTTCTCAGAACACAATTTCTTTACTTTTCTCAGAAATTATTCGTCAGTCTGCAATTTTTGTCAAGTTCTCAAGAAACTTTCACTCAATCTTAATGACATCTCCCTCTCCAATTTGAGTCAAATGAATTAGAAATTGCGAAAAAACCCCCTTGGATTATAAAGGTAACAGGATAATATGATATGATTTGGTGGGGGGGCTAGGGGGGGAAGCTATGCTTGTACCCTCAGAAATGGGAGAAGTGGAGACTTCAGAAAGCCTGTTAGGGACTAGACTGTTCTTATTGATTTTACATGGAAAACAGTCCAATTCACTGGTAAATCTCCTTCAGTGATAATTCTGTTTGAAGAGCAGACAACTGTGATTGTTGTACCACACTTCTCTTGTCTACCTCTGGCATGTAGCATAAGCGCATCAGCTGCTTAATTAATGAAGGCTGGCTTAGAGCTAAATCCAAGGAATTCGGAGACTTCAGTTTTGGTGTGAGACAAAAATTGCACCCTTATGTTCAGAGGAAAAGCACAAGCATTCACACACTCGCTGAAAGATTTCAGCCTGCTAGATTGGGATTTACACATTTAAAATGTGCAGAAGTTCCCAGAGAAATCTGTTTACAGGCCCAGACAGTTTCTCTTCTTGAAGGCCCTGTGGTTGGCAATCATGGATTGCCAATGCACATGCAGAAAACCCTGTTCTATGGGGAGAGCATACCTGACATATGGACTTCTTTTGCAACTGAAGCTCAGCAGGTGGAAATGGTCCAAGTGGTAATTTTTGCCTTCTGTGGACAAATGGACTGAAATACAATTCGGTCAAAATATATGCAAATACCCTGAAGACTCAAGTGAAGAAGAGCTGGAATAAAAGCCACCTCTACTTCTAGCAGCTGGAAATGGGCTTTCTTTGCACAGGCTGAAAGTGAGAGAAGAAAACATTAAAGAAGATTGTCTGTTGCTCAGGGAGGAAGGATACCCAATGTTATTCCACAGATCAGGCTGTCCTTGCATATTCCCACAGCTAGCACCACACAAAAAGTCTCCACACTCCAGGCAGCAAGAGTGAAAATTCCAGTTCTGTTCTCTTCTTGACATAAGTGAGACTCACTCTTGTTTGCTGCTGGCCAGGAATTACCTCCAGACATGACTCAACACATTGGTAATGGCATGTCTTCTATGGATCTATTAGTGAGTTACCTCTCCTCCTACCTCTGTAGCTGAGGAAGACTAAAACCCATCACCCTTACTTCTCACACGAGTATTCTAATCACCAAATGATGAAACAAATGCAGTCAGGGTATTTGTTTCCTTTTTCATTTTTTCTTTTTGAAGGCCTTGTCCTCTTCCACTCTTCTCCATGGACACCCCCTTGTCGTGGGGGAGAAGCTTGCGTGGCCTTATGAGGTTGTGAGCTATGCTGGCGGTGGTTGTGCCTCTGGTAGGGTCTCCCATGCTAGTCAGGTCTCAGCTGAAGGGTCAGACAAAGTGTGTTCATGGGCAGGATGGGCTCTATGGTGAACTTGCCACTGGCTGCTGCATGAGAGGAGCCCCGAAGAGGAGATACAAGGATGCTCTGAAACAATACCTCAGCCTTGGCCATATGGACTACCATCAATGGTCCACTCTGGCCTCCAATTGGGAGGCATGGAGACACACCATCCATAATGTTGCTGCTTCCTTTGAGAACGCACACAGAATCAGTCTGGAGGAGAAAAGACAACGCAGAAAGAACCGTGCCTCGCCAACACCACCTATGGAGACTTTCTGCTGTGCCTTTTGCAACTGGACTTGCCTATCTCGCATCGGCCTCTTTAGCCATCAGCGCGCTTGCAGCAAGCGTGGGTAGAGCCCTGCCCAAATCTTCGTTCGTGAAGCCCAGCCATGATGAGTGCTGTCTGTTGGTTTTCTTCATAAATATCAGGGAGGAACAGTTTCCTGAGGAATGTCTTGATGGACTTGGTTCCAGATCTTTTTCCAGAGGTCTTCAGAGGTGTCAATTTCCATCGCTGACTTTATAGGAAATGTAGATGTTCTGTTTAGGGGGCAAGGTGTCTGAGGCCACAGACTTCAGCCATGTCCACTTGTTTGGTGTCTAATGTACCACAATATGTTAAGGGAGAACGGTGAGATTTTGATGACGAGTTTTTCTAAGGCTGATGTGGAGCAGCTAAGTGAAACTCCAGCTCTGAATTGCCCTATTTCTTTACTTACAATTGCTAAGCTACTTTGGTTAGTAGTGGCAAATGTATTAAAGCTGGCTGTCTGAATACTGGTATCTGTAGCCTGTCTCTTTCTCTCAATAATGTACTCAGTCCTGAAGATTCAAGGGTATGCTGGACATGTTGCAAATGTAATTTAAGTCTAAACATTTTCTGCTAGTCCTGCTCTCTAATGACGCTCATCAGTTTTCTGTTCACTGCCCTTTGGTATAGCCATACACCAAATCAAAAATCTGTCTTGTAATATCAGCATCACAGACCTGACCAATAGTAGGAAGAGAAAATGAATTGTTTCTGGAGCACAGCAATTTTTAAAAAGTGTTCCTGGACTGCTGACTACTAATTGCTTGCTGACTTTAGAAATGCTGCAGCAAATTCATGTGTCTTATCAGGGCAGCTTTTTTTTTTTCAAAATATATTCTTGACTTTGCTTTGGCATTTATTGCGAATCAGAATCTCATTGATCTGCTCATGACTTGCATCAATTTACTCATTGGTTCATTACACAACTGGCTGGAGATACAACTTCATCTTTCTCAGAGGAAAATGGGTCTTGTTTCAATTGATCCAAATGGTGGTAAAAAGCAAGCCAGGAAAATAAGATTTCCTTTGTTTTATTAGAAAACTGTAATATTCCCTTAGTGATGATAAAAATTTAATGAAAAGCAATTAGCAAAAGAAATAATTTTCAATAAAAGCAGTAATGTTCTATTAAGTCATACTTGATAGCTCAACAGAACTGTGCTTTATATTCAGTATTAAACTCTATGACAAAGAAATTACAGAATTTCTGTCATGCATAGTAAGATTTATTCACCATGAACATGCAACAGTGACTGGCAGTATCTTTTCTATGACAGGACTAAAATTAAACTCAAAACTTTCTGTAGATACAGATAGCATATCAGCCATTAAGATTCTGTTGGATCTTAACTCTGTGGTGAATAACACCCTGTGATGGAAGTTAGTTCTGCTTTATTTTGAGGTCCATTTGTAAGCGTTGTACAAATGAATAATAAATAGACCTCTCAATTAGTGGTTTATCAGTTTCTAATGCCTTCTGGATTGATAGACTGTCTATAATTGTGGTTTATATGCATCTATTGATGTGCAGTCGCTATCCATGAAATATTTTATTACGGTCTGAAATAAAGAAATAATACCTATTAATCCCATATTACATCCAATACATCCATGACATTCGGAGTGATGAGATAGTTCCTGCTGCACAATGCTCTCCTTCAGTAAAATGCCTTTTCCAAAGCTGGCAGCACTCCTTCCCTAAATCTCCTGTTGCAGTCATCCTCAATACAGCAGGAATCCCTCCTCATTTCAAACAGTTCATGAAGGGATGAAATAGCAAATTAGTGTCTGTCTGATCTAAGGGACTTACGTATGTAATTATGATATTAACAGTCTCAGCAATCAAAGCCCATCCCCAAACCTCTGTATTCATTATCACTCCTCTTAGCAATAAAGAACAAGAGGGGTAGTAGGAAAATAGCTCTCTAATTTGGTTCACCCACTACAAACAGTTTTGTTAATTTAGCTCCATTAATGATCTGAAAAATGAAGAAGTGTTCCATTCTCTGTTACTGACTTCCATGCTTTGAGTAGTGCAAGTTTGCAGGGGAGATTTTGCTTATGAACAGTTGATGTTATCTAGGTTGAATTAAGAGAATGTTAAGATATACAATTTTACAGTGACACTTTCTTAGAATAATTGAAGATACAATAAACATCTTTTACAAAATGAAACAAAAAACTAAGGGCATGGTGTACAATAGGGAAAAATAGAGATGGCTGTCCTTTGAAGGCTTTAGCCCTGAAGGGCTAAAATATATCCAGCTATTGTTCTGTGTTTCCAGATTGATTTTAAGTTGTGGAACTGTAAATCATTTGGTGTTTCTGTGAATTCAAGAATCTTTAATACCTCAGAAATTCTGAGCATATTCCTATCAAAGTTTTAATTCCTCACCTGTTTGGGAAATATTTCAAGTGTTATTTGGGCTTGCTTATTCTATGTTTAATGTCTCACAGAAAGAAAGAAGAATGTTAAATGTTAGCGCTCATGAAAGATAACAGTTATTTATCATGTAAAGATAGGTTAGGAAAATAGGCACTGGTTGGAAAGGTCAGAGAGAGCTGGGAAAGAAGTGCCCAGGCTGGCAGAGAAGCAGTGGCTCTGCTGGGAAGGCAGGAACAGATCACTAAGCTGTATGACATGCGATTAAGGTGTTCATGAGCACTGATGTAAAACTGTGCTAACCTGTGTCACAGTCATTGTGTTCTCCTGCTCAGCCAGAGGGAGTCAGTGACCAATGTATGGGTGAGTCACAGTGTAGCTACAGAGAAGAACACATTTTCTGTGCCTTTTAATATGATACAGCAGGTATCTGCTCCTGGTACCTGAGGAAGTGTCAGTTGCTATCCTATGTCTTCACTCAAAGCCCAGAATCTGGAAAAAATGGTTAAGGGGCTCCTGGCTGTGGTGTGAGAAGGAGAAAAGAGACTCTCATGGGAGCTTGGGAAATGCTAAAGAGAGCTGGCGGGCCTTGGCTGCCTTAAGAAGGATTTTGCTTCACCAGTAGCAGGTGCTTCTACCACTTAGTTCTTCTATTGGTTAGAAAAATTGGACCCAAAATTCCCATGACAAACATATATATTTTGGAATGTAGTCATTTTCTTAGGTCTTCTTGGATATATTGTCTCATTTAAAAATATCCTGGTGGGCGAGGGAATGTCTTCTATATCTAATGGAGTGGGGCTATCAGTAAATAAAAACCTAAATTAAATGAGGATCCATGTCAAGAAAGGTGAAATGAGAGCTTCTCTAATTGCAAAATAATTTCATTTTGCCACACTAATTATTGAAGAATGAGCTTCATGTAATTATACATAACTGGGAACAGCTTCAGCTAATGCTCATGATGCTTGCCCAATTAAATTTTACAGTATTGTGTTTGAATACAGCCAGTTACGCTCATTAGTAAAACTGTAGGTGACAATAAACATGAAGAACTTTTGAAAGGAAAGTTAGCATTTGCTCTTTCTTCTGAGCCCGACTTGTTTATTGCTTAGTTAGTGAGTTGCCTCCACACTCACTTACTGACCGTGGGTCCCCTGTGAAAGTGCGGGCACCCTGTGTGACATGGTGATGTGTCCTGCACATCTGTGTGCAAAAGGGCTCCACAGGGAAAGGGCTGTACAGCACAGTCCTGTATGAGACTTGCATCCTTGTGTAAGCACAGCCCTTGTGCGTGTTGTCCACTGGGAAGACCTTGCTGTCAGACAATTTTGCTTGAGTTTGTAATAGAAAAGAGAAAGAGGACAGAGTATTTCAGACCAAAAAAAAAAAAACAACAACAAACAACCCACAAAAAAATGCAAACAAAAATACCCCAACAAAAAACCAACAGCCCAAAAGACCAACAGAACAAAACAGCAAACAGAGGCACATAAGAAAATCTCATCAGAACGAGTGATTCCTAAATCTTATTTTCTCCTCCCTCCTTCTTCACTTTTCCACTGATTTGAGAAGCTTGGAAAAACTCCCTCCTACTACTGAAACTTTCTCGAATTAATTTAGTGCTAACCTGTTTTGATATGATCTTGTTTTTCCTCAATATTTATCCATTCTCTCACAGGTCATTTATGTTTGTTTCTGGCTTATGTCCCAGTCCTCTTAGATAGGCAGAACATGACAGTTTTAATGCATTTTTTTTCCATTTTGTCTTTCTGTCTCCTCTGTCATTGAACTCATCCCATGGTCTCAAAAGTGTCACTGGTTTCGTCACAAGTTCTTTGGTAAGTACGTGTGCACACATATACACAGAGGTTGCAAAAAAAGAAAAAGTCTGCTACTCTTTTAACCTTGTTCTTTCCTTCTTTGTTCAGAGTTATGAACTCTTTTTTTTTTTTTTTTACCATCTTTCTTTTTTAATAGAATTCTTTTTGATATGTAGCAAGAAAGTTACTTGCTTGACCATCATTCTTTATCATTGGGTCTGACTGCATAGCACACGTGACTCCCCAAAATACAGTGTTAAATACTGAAATGATTAAAATTGAACAGGGAGAAAGCTTGCATTGCACAATTCTTTTGCACTCAGAGAAAAGACTTGGTGTATGTCTGATATTCCAGTAATAAGCTACAAACTCAGGGAAAGAAATTAATAGTTGCATTCTGATTCTATTAATTCTTTGACAGGATTTTTTTTATTTTATACAATAGAAAGTCTTCATATTAAGGACCAATTTTCACAGGATTGAATCACCAACATGTATTTACACAATTTGCCATCAGTTTGGCATTACTTGAGAAACCCATAACTATAGGAAATTTTGTCTTGGAAAAGGAGCTGGAAGTGGTCGAGTCAGGTTAATAAAGGGTACAATAAAAGCAATCTGTTCAATATCGTCTTGTCCTTTCAGTGAGGTTCGTGTCTACTGACCCTGCACCTCTTCAACCACACAGCATTTTAGGGGATGATTAGAGGCTAAGGCTGTATCAAACCCTGTAATCATGAGCCTTCACTATTACAGCAAGAAGTTTAAAGTTAGATGAGAAAACTTGAGAAGGAGAGTAAAAGGATCCTCCAGCTTCGAGCCCTAAAAGATAAACTAGTTTTACACTAGATATTCTAGAAATTGTTATATTTCAGCCCTAGCCTTTTGCAAAGCTCACTCACTGCACTCTGTGCTGGAAACATAGGACATAGTTGTTCTCAGCACTTCTAATCATACACACCTTACCATCTACATCGGTAATATGTGCTCTCTGATTCTGGTTATCATTGGGTTGGTGGGCACAGGGATGCCTATGATGGCAAGAACTGTAGGAATTCAGCTATTTTGATTGGGAGAGCCAGAGAGGTGCAGGAATCGCCCACCCCAGGTGGTAGGACACAAGACAGCGCTGCTCCTAAACAGCCTCACTGTGTTCACAGGGAGATGAGCTCCAAGGAAGGAGATCTGATTTAAGCACCACACCCTACAAATAGCATCAGTCTGCCTTTGGCCTTGAGAGGCGAGTGCAGCCAGTGCTGCACGGCTCTGCCTGATTCCTGACCCGCATTGTTTTGCGACCATGCACTTGGCCTTGTCGAACTTCAGTAGGTTTGCAAAGGCTCCCCTCTCAGGCCTGTCACGGTCCCCCTGGATGGCATTCCTTCCCTCCAGTGTGTTGACTGCACCACATGGCTTGGTGTCTTTGCGAACTTGCTGAGGGTGTGCTCAATCCCACTGTCGCTGACACTGACAAAAATTTTCAACAACACCAGATCCCTGAGGGCCCCTCATCACTGGTGTCCTCTGGGATATCGGCCCTTGACCACAACTGTCAATTCCTCATCCACTGAATGCTCCACCCATCAAATCCACGTCTCTCCAGTTTAGAGACAAAGATGATGTGAGGGACAGCACCAAATGCTTTGCATGAGTCCAGGTAGACGATGCCAGTTGCTCTTCCCTAATCCACACTGCTGTAGCCCCATCATCGAAGGCCACCAACTTTGTCAGGCACGATTTGCCCATAGTGAAGTGATGTCAGCGGCTGCAAATCTCCTCCTTATTTCCCATGTGCCTATTGCAGCTTCCAGGAGGATCTGTCCCAGGATCTTGTGAGGCCCCATGATGAGTTATGTTTTCACACTTGACATGTCAACACGGAAGTGTGGTTTGATTTCTAATTATGTTCCAGACTAATAAAATAAAAACATCAATGCTGCAAGTGGATAACATTTAAAAAAAGTACAACTGAAAAGTGGACCAAGACCTTAGAGGCTGGATTTAAGTGTGATGGCTGGACATGTTGGGGAATGTATTTATGCTACTGTGGTATAAATAAAAGTGGAGGAAAAAAGATAAAATTTGGACTGTGCCATTTCGCACTGTTTTTTACTTAAAATGTCCTTAAAATGAAAGGAGGCATCTCAATATACTTGACCACCAGAGGAAGTGGGCATTCCCTTTACTTTGGTGTTTGGTATGCCCTACTTAGGACATAGCTGATCATGGCACTGGAGAGTATTTCAGAGGTCCCAGCTGACTCATCCTCTGTTTGGCTGAAGCTGATCAGCCTTTTTGCCATTGCTTTCTATTTCTTTTTGTGCTGGCTCTGTCTTTAAATGTTCAAAGAACATGCCCCATTACACTTGATTACTGTGAACATCTTGCAGTCTGCTTTCAGAAGAAAGCAATGAAAATTTTACCTTACAAGGCAAGAATAGGAAATAAAAAGCTCTTAAAAATAGAAAAAGGATGGAGACAGGAAAAACAGACTCGGTAACATAAGTACTGCATAAAATAGCAAGAAGACTGCAATGTCATTTGAAGTTATGATTTAGACAAATATGAATAATTTGCATTTTCAATCTCAAACATGCAATTTCTTAATCACAGCTTTTTATGTGATTACAGCTGCAAAAACCCTGGAGGCTAATCTTTTTTAGTTTTCTTGCCTTTTTTTTTTTTTTTTAAATTTTCTTTTCAGCTAACTACAAATAGATTTTGGGGGAACTTTAAAGATAAGAATTCGTGTTTGGTTTTGATCACTAAAATTTTTATTGCGTTAGATAACAGCATAAAGCTTCCTGCTGAAATGCCTTTTCAGTAAGACTTTTCTCTGGGAAGAAATTAATCCTATATTTTCAGTCATTTTATCAAGAGGAGAGTAGTTCATGATTTCCTGTTCACCAAGGGAATCTGTCTTTGTAAATATTATACATTTTCATTTGCTCTTTATGTTCCTGACTTTGTGCTTTCCATTACTAGTTTCTATGCATCACATCCCTCCTGATAAAATACTAGATTGGTATTAATATGCTTTTGTTCCTGAGTTGAATGGTGAAGTCCTTCAGCAATTAAATAAGCTTTTTATGAGCTTCAGCGTGCAGACTGTGCTGAGTGGAGGGCAGAAAATAGAAACGAATGGAGCAGACCTGGAGTACGTATGACTGACAGCTGGCTAGAAAGCAGGAGGGGCAGCACCTAAATTCTGCCCAGCAAGCAGCAAAGTCTACATCTACATTGCTGTTTTAACTGGGATCTGAAGTGTGCTTTTGAAACAAGTCTGACCAAGTCCATTTAGTGTGTTTCTGTTCACACATTAAGAGCAGGTTTGGAGAAATGGGTTCCTTTCAGATAAAACAGGCTAGCCAGTGCTTTTGTGTGCTCCTGCCACTATTGCACATCCAGTCAATCCAGTGGATTGATTACAGACTTCCCAGAACAAGCGTAGTGGGGGTGTTGGATCCTCGTAATTGTCTCTTACTCTGGTTGTTTCTCATGTCTTACTGCTGCAGAGTCAGACAAGGCTAGTACTCAGTTCATGTTCAACAACTTGTTGAATATCAACAAGACAAATCATTAATGATATATATAAAAATATTTTTATTATGAAAGTGGACTTATATTTTAAATCTATAATTTGGCTAATGGGTATGATTTAGCCAGAGAAGTAGAGGCAGTTGGGTGAGAGTCAAAGGTGTTCCACCTGAAAGACTGGTGACAGAGAAACTGAGGAATATAATTCGGACAAAGGATAATTTGGATTCTTGTTAGATTCTTTTATAGGCTGTGCTTGTGAAAGCTGTCCAAAGCTTGTACAAAGTCAACACATTGTACAAGCACAGTTTCACCTTCCTGAGAAAATGTTATTCTATATGAATGTTTTCCAGCCTTCTACAGATGTATTTTCTCTACTATTACACTATCAGAAACATCACTACAAAAGTTAATTCCAGCTCCACAACAGTTTCCAGCTTTACATCTCATGTTCAAATTGAGTTACAATCCAGGTTACTATTTAAAAAAATCATTTCAGTAGCTCTTCACTTTCTGAAACGGAGTCTTAGTGTAGGAGAACAAACATAGTGTTTTCATACATTTCCAGGACAGTGCTGGGATACTTGCACTCAGAGTAAAGGCTGGTCAGCTTCCCATGTCCTATACATGAAGCATCCAAGGTATCTTCTTGACTCTCATGCCACAAAGAAAGACAGAAACCCCACCGGTGGGGTTACTGATGGGTTGAAATGCTGAAAAAGGATGACAGCATTATTCATGATGAAGCAAATGTGCTAAAAGCTGGCACTAATAAAGAGGAAGCACATGCTTGCCTAAAGCAAACAGAGTTTTTGCTGTGCAGAAAAGTCATGAGTGTGTGCAAGGAGTCTCTGAGTTTTTTGAATGCTTTTAATATGAGCTGAAGCAGCTGCGTTATAGATGTTGGCAATGCTGAGAAGAGGAAATGAGAGGAGAGTCGATAATCTTTAGAAATATCATTCCTCAAGTATCTTAAAGGAGAAGAAATGGGAATTGGCTATAACCTGGTCTTGTGTGTTAGCTTAGGTGCAGTTGCAAGCAATATTATTAGCATACAAATTGATATTGTCCAAATGCACTCGTTTGTTTGGAGTTAATGGCCAGGACACTTTGCAAAAGAAGAAAAGCTTAAGTTCTAATGTGGCAGAAGAAGCAAATAAGCAATCTACGCTGTAAAAACATGCTGTTGCAGAAATATGACTGGCAAAATGATCAATCTGTAAGCAATCTTTATGTTGATTTGGGAAATTTTGGAATGCAATTACTTTGTTTATGAGTCCAACATTATTTTCTGTGTCGCCACTTTTTTAACTTGAAGGGTTAGATTTTGACACACTGTCAGAAGTGAGAGTATCAGAGAGGTGGATCAGGATCTAAATGCTGAAATTAATATTTTTCTTTTTTTTCCTTTTTTTATTTTTCAAGGGCAAAACATTATTGTCTGTATCCAGGGTATAAGGAATACCTGCAGGTCCTCATTTCACCAATGCACAGTCAGAGAAACACTTCCACCCAACAACCATATGTAATGTTGCTCATCCAAAAGGCAGAATCTAAGAAAGCAAAGTCCTAATTCAGCAGTTGAGAGCTCTGAGTGTATCTTTCGAGCACTGAATGAACCTTTATTAACCAGTTAGAGGAGGCTCTGTGGGACTTTCCAAAGGCTTAAACGTTGGGCATGAGTCAAAATATCTTGCTGAACATAACCTAAATGAGTAGACAGTGCTTCTTGATCAAAGCCACTTTGGTGAGAGATAGATGGTTCCACATTTAAGCAGAGCATGGTGCTGTGCCTTTGCTGGAACTTTGCAGACTGAAGAGAGAGCTGCTTCAGGGTATTTATGAAAAACAATAATGTTAGGCATCCAGTTAGGGGAAAAAACGTAAACTGTGTGAGAAGATTATCTGGATAATGAAATTATTAAGTAAACATTATGTAAGGCGAGGGAGACGGTGTTGTTATTAATGCTGATATTAAATTTTGACAGCAGAAGGTAGCCAGGTGCCTTTATTCCCCTCTAGGAAATGATTATCTCTTGATAAATCAAATTCCCTTTGGCAGCCTTATTGCAATTTCAGAACAGGTGTGTTATTAACAACACTGCGTTGCTCTATATTGGAAAAGGTAATGTTCAGCAGGCTGAACAGAAGTAGCAGCCGAGCTGCGTAAATCTCATGGATCAGTGTTACCACTTGGACTGTGAACCAGGTCTCTGCCGTTGCATGTTTACTTCTGGAATGGGAGTTTCCGAGGTTCATTTACAGGGTATGTTCTGGGGGTAAATCTTGCAATTAGCCTGTGTGTGAGGAAGCAGCAACAGGCTTTTCTAGCCTGACAAGCATCTCACCTTCAGAGCCCTCTGCACTTGTTGGACACCTGACCTTGTTTTCCCTCCTTGTACCTGGGGAGATCCTGGTGAATGGAGAAATATTGCAGGGGGAAGAGACAGGAGGAGGTTTCTTGCAGGACAGAGGGGTGTTTAGAGAAAGGTGCCTGCTTCCCCCAGGGTTATTGTGTCGCTTCAGAGAGGCAGCACAGCTTCTGTGGCACAGCCATTTCTCACTCCCCATCCTGGCTTCAGGGAGCTGCTCTGGGAAGACCCCTTTCTGACTGAGCGCTGGGGCTGCCTAGTTATGTCAAGTACAGATTCCAGCAGGTACATCTCTCATTTCTGGGCAGAATTTAGGGTGTGATACGTTGTGTGCTGGGCATTTAGTCCTGGTACAAAAGGCACACTCTTTGATTGTGTTTGGAAGAATATTGATGGCAACAGTATTTCTCCTCGCCAGAGAAAACCAAACCCTGAACCATCTTCATGACAGAGGTTCATCGGCTCTCGTGTATTAGCATGATGTACTTCCTTCCATGTTTAGTGAGTATGGGCATGTAGTTCTATACATATATGAAAAATAGATCTGAAAAAGTTGTTACTATTTTAGTTTTAGTTTATACCGAAAGACAAGAGGCATAGTTTCTCTGCAGTAGTTATATTTCAGCTATTTGAAGCTAGCTGAGAGCCAGCTGTGTGCCACAGCCTCTCAAGGGTGTGATTATTTAATGATAAAACTCATTTTCCTCAGCGTTGATGATTACTATTGCAAAAATTATTTTAACATAAACTGAAGTGGTGAATTTTTGAGCTGTCAGAAGGCTGCATTGGTTACTCAGAATACTGAGCAGCCTTTTCAGCTGAACTGTGGAAAATCCCTTAAAATTGCATTACCTGTCAAAAAGCTAGGCTGAAATCTAGAGTCCAGCTTATCTTACAATGGTAAATAGTCTGCCTAGCTGAGAAAGAAAAACTTCTACCACACCACTAACAGAATAACTTTTAGTTGCATGTTCCTTAAAGGTAACCGTCATTCCAGGTCAAATGGGCTTTATACGCACTACAATTGACATCCTCTGAGGCCAAGGCTCTGCACTGGGGAAGATCTTCACTCATGTACAGAGTAAGCCAGACATTGTCCTTTGAATCATAGAATTGTTTATGTTGGAAAAGATATTTAATATCACGGAGTCCGACTGCACATGAAGATGAAGGCTGAGTGATATGACGGACTCTGAATAGGACCATAGAAAATGGAATGAAATTTTGAGGCGGAGGGAAAATCTATCATGGTGATTCTTATGAGATATGAACCACCTGCATATTAAGGAAAGCATGTAAAAAATCATTACCTTTGTACTTCTCCTTAAGTTCTTTCCGGAGTGGATGCATTCCCCTTGTTGCAAGGTCTTCCAAGGACCACCATGTCCTCAGCATTTGGAAATACAAAGGGAATGAATGACATCTAATTTCTTATTCATCACCTTCTAAACTAGATGTTATATGCTAAAAAGCAGGAAAAATACATTTTCAACTTTTTACAATAAATTGTACTTAAGTTAGACACAAACCAAGATTTTTAAGAGGAGACCTTTTGGCAAAAATGGAAAACTAAAAAAACCCTTTCATTTTTAGACACTTCTAAAATTTGTAGATCTCGAGACACTTTTGTAAAAGAAATTCTCTTTAATTTTCATTTTTCATTTGACATCTGGTACTGCTGTCGAATTTGAAAACAGAAAATCTGGATTAAAACATGTTTTGGGTTACAAATAAAATATTTTTTGTCTTATTGGAGTAAAACATTTAATTTTGAAATATTTTTAATATTAAAATATATTCTGTATTTATTTATCTCTAAAAGTTTAATATTTGGATAAGGTTACTGAGTTAGAAAAAAATACTCCTCATTTTTGTGTTCATTAGCAGAGCCCACAGCAGACCTATGGTTCCAACTGACAAAGACAGCATAAGCCTAGAGAACCACCATTAGTCACAAGCATGGGTTTCTCTGGAGGTTCTCAACCACTCTCTGGTTGAGAGACCTTACAGATGGCAGCTGATAGAAGTGCAAACTTTTAAGGACAAAGTGGTATCCACATTTGCTGTCTGATAGTTGCCTAAAAAATGCAGAATTAAAATTTCTACATTTTTAGGTGTACTGCACCGACAGAAGCAGCCGTCATACAATTACAACCAAGTGATAGGGTATGAGATGTAAAGACTGTATCTGAGAGTTATTATTACCATCAGTTATTATGTAAATGATTTTCCTTGCTCACAAACACACACATACTTTTTTCATCCCAATTTAAAACATAATTGCAGTCCTTGACAGATTGCCATTGAATTTTTTCTCATAGAATGAATTAAAATATTGAAAGTAGAAAAAGATAGAATGGAACATTATGTCCTATTATACTAAAACTAATCCCTCCACCCCAAAACCACCCCCTGCTGCCAACCACTGCATCAAGATGGGTTATGAATGAACAAATCTACTTGGCACTTTACAAAATGAGGTCATGATAAGTGCATGAAAAAATAAAATCAAAGCCCTTTTTAGCTGGCAGGCTTCTGGCTTTTTAGCAATGAGTTTAAATCAGGGCTGCAAGATCATGAAAGTGCTTCCAATTCCTTACAAAAGCAAATTATAATTTTCTGTTTCCTGACTGTCCTTTGTAGCTGTTGTGCAAGTTTGTGAAAAGCACTTCACCTTTTTATTCACGATGTTACAGAGGCCAATAGCATGAGTTGATTGAAAAAAGAGGTGCATCATTTGTCAGGAGGGTGGGTCTAAGGGAAGCTGTAGAAGATGCACTGTACGTTACTTCAGAGGCAGGAAATCCCTTTGTGGCCAATGGTCAAAGGAGAGGACAGAAGAAGGATGCGAAATGGAGTCGCATCCATCCCTGCGCAGGATCTCTGCAAGACGTGCTCCCTGTTCACACTCTTTCTTGTGAGATTACTTCTGCAGTTACATATAACTCACTCTGGGACCAAAGGATGCTGGCAAGATCCTTAAGGTCCTTACTACTGAGAAAAGTCCAGGGAGTGGGAACATAACTCACCATCTTCAGGAAGGCCATTTTTATGTATTGTAGCACTTTAATTACTGCAACAGTTAGTTAATGCAGCAGAGCCTTTTGCTGGTGCTAACACTGTGTAAATGAAGAGTAGCTCTTTTCCCTTTATAAATGAATATATATTTATTGCAGTATTTCTCTTCAGTTAGGGTTGAATGAACTTGAGCAACTGCATTGATTTTTTGGGGAGGTGAGTTCCAATCCAGCCCTGAGCACTGTCTTGCTTTAACAGACATACTAAACAAAAGAAAAAATTCACTAAATTAATCATTGACTTTGATTTTGTGTTGATTGGGGAAGATTCCCTTACACACATCTAGGTATGCTTCACATTTATAGCATTTGTGTAATACACTAGTCAGTAACATTCAATGCATTTTGTAGAGAGTAGCTTCCTGTAGTAATTCCGCTTCTGAAATTTAATGCTTTAAACAGTTCCCAGATTTCTGAAAGGTCTTCCTAGAAATCATCTCTATTTGCTTTCACTTTCCATTACACTCGGATGGAAATTCATATTTACCACATTGATCTTTGCATCATATCATAAGCATATTGCTTAGGTCAATGATTTCTTACAGTATCACATGTCCTGTACTTGCTCCTTTGTACTCAGCACAATGTAATATTCTGTTAACGTTCAAACTATTTGAAAATGCACTTCAGATGTGGTGACTAATTTTACATAAAGAAAAGACATGATCTAATGTGCCAACCTGAAAGGATCCTGAGAAGAATAATTTCAGGTGTCTGCATACATTGAAGCGTTAAGAAAAACGTACTTCAGCCACTTAATGTGCATTCAAATTTTCAAGACTGGTTTCTAAAAATGTGACTACTCAACACATTATATCCTCTCCACTTGTAGTCTGAGTAATTCAGGTGTGATTCTATTTCAGGTAGCAATAAAAAAAAGATGAACAGTTAATAGTGGTAAAGAGAGCAGAGAAAGCACCGTCCTCATAGTGATGCATTTTTAACTGTGGCAAGAAGAGAAGAACTGGTCTACTTTTTACTATATTAAAATTTTACTTTGTATTAGAGTTTGCCAAGAGAATTTTAATTATGGTAAAGATTGATTCTTTCTCACTAATGTTTTGAGAAACTGACATATTTTTTGTCACTTCTTGTCTTCTAAGATGGTGAGATGGGGGTTTAGTTGCCTTAACACAGACCTTTTTTACTAGTTTAGACCTTCAAGGTGTGTTCCCACTTGCCTCTACCAAAAAGATGTTAGTTCCCCCTCCGTTGTGGGTAATACTTGCCAACACTCATGGATATCTCAGATGCCCAGGGGAATCCAGAGTGGCCCTGGATATTTGTGTTGAGGCAACTGAAACCCAGTTGCTTTGGCTGCTTTTAAAATTCTGATTTGAAGTTATTTTTACACATTTGCAAAAGCTATTGATTTTTCCTGAATGGTTCAATATGAGCATTCAGTTTATTGCTTTATATCTGGAAACTGTTACTTGTGCCTCAGAACTGACCTCTTGTATGAATAATTTCCCTGCTTAATAGTTTGACATTAAGCACTAGTAAATTCACTGTAACCCAGAAACAACATGCAATTTTGGGGTGCGTTGGTTACAGTAAGAATTATCCAGCCAGGGCTCAAAAGCTACATGAAGTGTCATTGGTGATTTGTTATATAATTCTTGGTTTGTCAGCTATGTAAATGGTTCTATTGATTAGTTCCTAATAACCTAACTTACAAATATATAATTTTTAAAAAGTATAGACAGTAAATATGATTTAGATTAATCAGTTTCCACTGTGCTGGCTGTTTTGGAAACATGACACCACAGCATGAAACATACAAACACCCAGCTCCATGCTGACTGCAATATTAATAACTAATACAAAATTAAAAGTTTGCAGTTGACACCATTTTTAGCTAGCTTATACTAAACACTGCCTTTTTGCAAGTTTTTGCATTAATGAAACTAAAGTGCTTCATCTGTGTGGGGAACAAACTTGGGAAGAATTGCGAACACAGTAGAATAAAAATTCTCTTTTGAGAATTTTGTGCTTAGAAAGTATGGAGATGGGTAGCAGCATAAAATCTTAAAACAAATTTGAACAAATGTTTAAATATTCCCCCAGCACACATTTACAATATTTGCAGCTAGTCATCCATTCCCTACCAAATGCTGTGCTCTGGAAACCAAGCCAAAAAAACCAAAAAACCAAAAAAAACACCCCAAACCTATAGTAGAGAGGCTAATTAATCATAAGTGAGTCTCATATTAGAGGATTTTTATTAGCCCTAAAAGACCACAGTAACAGCTCCACTCTATGTACACAATAAAAATATGAAATGTCCACTGATTTACTATAGGGAAGACACAGTCTGACCTTCTCAGAGGCCAGTTCCATACAGTGACCAAAACTGTAAGCCCCTGACGAGATGTAATTTTGGTAGACAACACCATTTCACAGTGGTGTTGGATCAAGGGTTGGATTTGATGATCTCAGAGGTCTCTTCCAACCCAGCTGATTCTATTATTCTATGATTGATTCTATGATTTTCATTTTGTTACTTATAAAGTCTGCACCATGAACGCACCCTGTATTTTATTAACATACTAGACAAACAAAAAAAATAGTTATTGGTGGGGATAAAGGAGTGATTTTGATATATCCATTTAATGGTCTTGAACAGTAGTTTGCTATCACACATTAGTAGGCTATCACATGCAGATTGAGCTGCACAGAAATACAGTCCAGGTAATTACTGTATTACTAATATCTGGATTATGAATGACTTTTTTTTTTTGGAAGAGCTAATAAATGCACATCTAGACTCACTCAGAATTCTGTTCAGTCTTGCACAGCTTTTCTGTCCTTGAAGAACTGGTGCATATGAGTATCTGAAGTATATTTGAAATCTTTCTTAGTGTATTTTGGTTGTGAGGAGAAAGTAAAATAGACATGCAGATCATCTATCAAGCTGTGAAAGGAATTTATATGACAATAAACAGGCAGCAGAAGGAAGCCAGCTTGGAATCTCTATTTATTTCAGAAGGTTTCAGTTTCTTCAAGAAACAACTCAGTTCAGGAATATTTCATGAGTAAATGTTACACTACCTGAACCAGAATAGTTGGAACATTTCGCACTGTATTAGGTGGTGCTGTGTTCTTTCCAAGGCATATTTACACCTATTTCTCCTCTTTTGTGTGTGAAAACAAATCCTTAACAATTCAGCTTGTGAAATGAGCCTACAAAAGACGAGAACCAGAGGATGAGTCAGGAAAATCTGAGCAAGAAAGGTGGCTGGGGAGTTAGTTACGTGTTTTAGCTGCTCTTTGCTTGCTTACATTGTTGATTTGCTCTATATCTGTTTAAACATTTTTTGATTTTAAATTTTCCAAACTTAATTTAAGAAGGGAAGTCTATGGCACAGTGTCAATGGAAGCATATTTCTGGGAAGGTTAAGTTAATTTACATTGAAAAATGCTTCCATTTATAGTGCAAATCAGAATGAATGTAGCTGGAAAAAATTACTCCTGTTACATACTAATTATAAATGAACTTTAGTGGAAAATTTATATGCTCGTTTGAAAAAGATGTCTGTTTTTTGCCTCGGAGTGCTGAATGTTAATTAGAATAAAAGGTGTTCCTGCAGTGGGGCCAAATACACTACCAAGGCTCTGGTGCACAAGCTCCAGGTTTCCGTAGTGTGTATCCCCTAAGCATCAACTCATACTTTCCAGTTAGGAGTGACTTATGTGTGGCAAAAATATAATCTGTCATTTATCTCTCCTGGAAGCATATGAAGAGAAGGCACCATTAAAGCCATATATATATGTGAAAAACATTGTAGTTCTTTGCTATAATTGAATATAACTCATGGTTTGTTTTTTTTTTAAACCTCCATGAACTATATAGTATAACATCAAGTTTTACCTATTCAAAACTCTTGACTGCTGAGTAAAAAAAGAATTATGAAGAAATAACAAAAAAATTAACACACTAAACTACCTACTTCTTGCATGCATCTGACACATTATTTATGCTTCTAAAGTACTGAGCTGCTGCATTTTTCCTGTGATGAATTTCTACCTATATTACCTGAAAATATGTTTAGTTGCAACAAGATCCTCGTTTCTTTGCTTCCAGTGTTTGCAGTATTTCTTAGATTGGAATCCTCAGCAGAGCTAATTAATGCAGTCTATAATAGTGTATTTATATGTGTAAGTGATCTGAAAAATGTTAAATAAGCGCTTAACCCTATGCACTGCAATGGGATTGCTCAAAGTGCATCAAGTTAAATATGTGCAGGATGTTGGCATGACTGAGGCCATTGATTTAAACTAACATACCTTCATTCAGATGGTGGTTCTTGACTGTCCGAACAGTAAAGGTTGGAGCCTCCTTGGGTGAGCAGGGAGTTCCTTCTTGTCTTTTACATGAAGAATAGTGTTTATAAATGTGACAAGATTAGTAACTCGGACCTTAGCATTGTTAATAAAACAGCTAAGGAGTAATTGGAAGGAAGAAAAAAGTAGCAGAGGGTAATATGAGATGATCTCTAACCAGCTGACTAAAATAAGATGGGACTAAGCTGTGTGCCTTTTGCAGCCTTGATGATCTTTTGACGTGCCTGTGTCAACTTAAGTCAATTGTCCTAGAAGAGAGAGCAGGCTCTGGTGACAATGGAAGGTTGCTGCTGCCCACCCTCACCCAGGACAGCCTGCTGTCTACCGACAGCTTGTTTCACATGTGGTTTATAAATGAACTCTTCAAGCTCTGATGTTTGGAAATCCAGTTGAAAAGGAATGTTTCATCCAAAAACCTAAACCAGATGGTGCTTGGCCAGTACTGCTGCTTGGAGCATTTCAGTGTGTAAGTAGCTGGCCAGTTTCTGTTGCTGAGCGTCCTCTTCTGATTCAGTAAGCTATAATCCTCTTTTTAATGTTTGGACAAATCATTCACCAATGTCATGGCAGGAGACTGTGATTAAAAGTGCAGTTCTACACAGCTCCAAAAATCCCTAAAATACCTGGCTGAAACTAGAGCCTGATACACACCAGAAGCTGCGGAAAACAAAAATGTATTTCCTAGTCTCAGTGACATGAACTAAATTAGAGCTCAGAAGCCAAACACCTTTGCTGGAAATAGCTGGATACCTGCTGGTGCCAGTAATTGCAGTTACTCTACTAAAATAAGCAAAAATGATCATTGTCACTGGCAATCTGCTCTGAGACAGCAGCTCTTGCAAACAAAGGGCTTGATACCAAGGTAGCTTGTGCTAATGTCACAAGATGATATGCACAATTACTCTGGAGGCTTCCTGCAGATATCAGACACCTGGCAGGTCTTCCCTGTGCAACATCTGAAGGCAACCATTTCCTTGCTTTCTTTCTTTGGTGGACAACTTCATCATGGGTTGGGGTCGTTGTTTGTCTGTAGGCAGTTTGCATACCAGTGTTTTCCTGTAAAACAGGCTCTTTGCCAGACCTTTCGCTCTAATTGCACACAATTTGTTTTAGTACAGAAAAACAGAAGGTTGAGCAGCTTTGAGCCAGTAATGTTGTTAAAACACTAGAAGAGTCTTTTACCTTGTTAAAAAGGTCTTTGGAGACATGTTATTCTTATCTTCAGTTTAACAGTTCAGAATTTGGTTGGTATGTGCACTTAGAATTAAATAACTTTGGAATACTACAGAAGCTGATGAGATCTTTGGAGACAATGAATGTGTTTTAGCTCTGTAATAATTTCAGTTTGCTCAAGGTACAAGGGCTAATATAGGTAACACTTAGATTTTTCCAGCAGCGCGTCTCATGCTGCAGCATGCCAGGAGTAAAAGCCCATGCACAATGCACCAGATGTGCACAATTGTACGTACAGAGCTATGAATAAATCTTCAAGACAGGCTGCAGCACTGTATTCTTCTTCATCCCTTAAAATGTGCTTGAGATGAGTGCCTTCAAGGCATTGTGCACAGCAGAACTCTGAGAGGGATGGATATATTTTACCCTGAGCCTGATATACTTCTATGGCTCTGTTCACCCTCCGTGAGCTTGTCAGCTGTCCCCATGCTCGGTCCTGGGGGTGACACTGCTGTCTCACCTGCAGGCCACTCTGCAGGCATCTTCCTCCTGAGGATATTCCTTTCTCATGCTATTCATGGGATTTCTAAATAATGTAATTTGCTATTACATAGCTGTCTAATAGCAAATAAGGTACTGTTAAGCAATTCTTAAGTTTTTAATGTCTGTTTGAGGTGGAAAAGGAGACTTTACAAACACTGCTGATATGGAGGTTCACTTGCAACTGTGGTACCACAGCTATATCACTTATGAACATCAGGATCTGCCCTCAGGCTTTGTCAATAAGATCAGAATAAATACCTGGGTTGCCTTATCCTCTGATCTATTGCTTGCAGGCATGATTGCATGTATTTTTTTTTTTAATCCTGGAGATTTTAGGCTGTCTAGAACTTTGCGTTAGTTTTTTATAGAACATTACAGAGTGAGGAATTTATTCTGGAAGAAGTCTCTTAAATATCAATAGAATGAAAGTAGCACCTTTTTTACTGACTTTGCCTTTCATTGTTCAAGATAGGAATGCTGCATTTTGTTGGTGTGATTTAAAAGAAGAAAGAGGATGTTTTCTTCATGCCTGTTTTTTAAATGTTTAATATGGAATTAGAGTAGAGGTTCATATGGAAATAACTACCCTAAAATATATACTGTTACTCACTATGTATTTGTCCTCCCTGAGGTTAAAAGCTATTAAAATATAAAGCAGTCAAGATGAATCTTACTTATTGCTCACTTTCACATGGACAAATCCACAGAGTTCAAGATCTACCATGAGCAGCTGACAGCTGGTAAAAATAACTCTCAGTTTAAGACTCTGTGCTTACCTTCCTGCAAAAGTTCTGTAAAAATTCCTGCCGAATCTTATGATTTCACAGAGGTGTTTTTCAGCTTGATAATGAAACAGATGAAATGCTTGAGAAGAATCTCCTCTTGCTGACAAAGAGCAGAGATGCATACAATAAAATGGTCAAAATAGTAGTCTTAAGCCTTCAAGTTAAGCAAAAAGTTGAGTAAAGTTCTGAAAAATTTACCCAGCAATGGGAATGCTGGATATTTACAAATACATCGGTGACATTCTTACCACTGTTGTGAAATGTTACCTTCATGTAGAAAGAACCAATTTTGGGCTCTGTTTCTACTCACCCTCCCTTCGCTTTTTTCGGGTTCACTTCATGGGGAACCCCCAGCCTGTGAGGTATCTGCAGGCCACATTTTTCTTCACTTAGGCCACATCCAGCCACCATTTTGCTGCAGTTTTATCGCGTAACATTCAGTTATGCATTCATTTTGACAGGTGCGCTCCAAAGTTCTGTTCAAATTTCAGCAATAAAAAGACTCCTCATCCATGATTTAGCTCATTATTAGTGACTGTTTATGTTGTCTCAGGTATTTCTTGACAAAGAAATTGCCTCCACTGCACTGAGTTTGTATGGTCTTATGCAGAATCAGTCCTAATGGTTATGGCTATAGTGTTGCCTATGAGTCAAAACACAGCAAAGTAACGATACAATAAAGTGGAATCAGCTTTCAAAAGTGCTTTTATTATGATTAAGATAATTTACATCAGAGGGTTGTATTCCCTCTGCAGGAAAGGTTTGTAGATGGGGCTGGAGACAGCGTTGGGAGCAGACACTGTACCAGTAGATGCTTAGACAAGCTGGCCTGAGTGCCAGTTCTTGTTTGTCCCTGGTAAAAGCTTACACTTTTTGGGTAACAACTTTTTCTGAATGTCTGTGCAGAGAGGTGGATATGCTCTATGTAGTGCCTTGCTTATAATCAATCTTCTTCCCCTTAGACTATTGGATAAGCTTGTTACACCATGCTGACATCAAACACTTTTGTTTAAATGTCATTTGTAAAGATGGTAGACATAAATCTGAACATAAAAATAAGATTTTTATGCATAGAATTAATATGAAATGCATAAAAATAAATTTTTATCACTAACAATTTCAGAGAATATGGTTTAGAAAACTCAGGTGAGAGTCCAAGTGATTTTTGTATTAATTTTCATAGAAAACATGAGATGGAAATGGAAATCTACATTTGCCAGCCAGCTTCCAGAGGCATTGGATTTTTTACCCTTGAGGAAATGTGTGGGAGGGAGACATTTTCTTGGGGCTTACGGGGCAGCACTTGGCACTTGCCATAATGATGAAGTGGTTAAAAGCACATCAGCATTTAATGAGATGACTGTTTCAACCAGCTCTGCTTCTGTATCTGAAGAATTCTGTGGTATCAGGGTCATCCTGGCTGCCTCAAGCCCAGAGAAGCTTTTTCCTAGATGCTCTGTGCTAGGAGGCTTAAAGTGGCAAATAGTGATAGTGCTTTGCACTCCTGAGCTTCTTAAGGTTTCACGGTTGTAGAGGCAAAGTGACTTAGAGTTCTCCTACAGCCTTTAAGCATTTTTATGCATACAAAATTTGAAATGCTCAAGTGCTAAATTGGCTGAGCTCTAAGCAAGTTTACCTCTACATGCATAATAGTTTAAGCAGCTGAACATAGTCAGAGGTTCCTGTTCAGGACAAAGTGTCTGCAAAACTTCTGTGGCTGGCAGATTTCCTCTGCTTTGGTCAAGCTTTTGCTGGCCATGTCCTGTAGCCTGACATAGCTGTAAAGACACTGTGGATTTACCAGGAGGGACAAAAAGAATCTGGTTTTTTTTTGAAGGCTATTGTACTTTTTATTTGTTTTAGAGATCATTTCTGTAGCGATCTGCTATCTATATATGAATGTGGGTATCAAATAACTTTCCTTTGTGAGTCAGAGGTCAGGGCTACAACCCTCACAATTGGATTGTGAAAGATATGGCAATGTTTAACTTGCTGTGACTTGAAAAAGATGTGTTTTAAGCAACTGAAGTTATGGAATAAATTCTTTCTCTCAGTTGCCTCAATTTTTACTCACTCAGGAATTTACATAAGGCAGCTTGGTAGCCAGCAGTGCAGAAGAAGGAAGATGGGCATCCTGAGTAGCAGAATGAATACTGAACCAGAGATGTGAAAGCAAATGATATTATTTCTAAACTTACCCTCATCACCTTTATGATCAGTGAGAACAAGTGTTGGCAGATGAAGCCCAGCTAACAACTCTTTCCTTGCATATGCAAAGAAGAGTCACTCTTTCTGATGGCACTGGCTATGCAGCATCAAGAGTAGTCCAAGTGAGGGTTGTTTTTCTCTTTTTTGTTTATTTTGGTCACAGGCAGAACAGATTGTCAGTGCACACAGAAGAGTAATGAAACACTAGGTTTGTACAGGTGTTTTTCTGACAATGCTCATAAAAATGCTCAAATTTCTCCATATGAAAAGCCAGCAAAAGATCCAGGAAGAACTCAGAAAGCAGAAAAAATGGCAAGTGTTTGTTTCCAAGCAACGAATGGTGAGTCAATAGCTGCTTTTTAAGGTGTATTCTGCTGAATTATGAAACAAGATGAAGCTTATACAGCTTTCAGACATAAAATGATGCATTATATTGCTGACTGTATTTTGCTTCTATTCTCTCAGCTTTCACATTCAAAATCACATACGAACTAACTTTTAGGACTGAAATATATATTATGGAATTCCCTTTATCCTCACAGGTGTATGGTTTTGGATGGCTGGACCACCAAGAGAGATGTTTGTTGATTCCTCATCTTCTTCTTTCCCACTAGTGGTGGCATTTACATGATATTGGCCTGTCATGTAAAACTGGGGTGTTTCAGTAGGACTGGACTCCATATCTGCTAGAACTGCAGCAGCCTGAGCATGACGATACAGTAGAAGATCATTGTCTCTGTGAATTTAAATATTAAAGTTTAGATGTTCTATTCCTGCTGCCAAAAGCTTCAGGTGGCGTGAGTGAGAGCTTTCCCCTCTGTATTAGATTGTTTAGGCTGTGATGATTTTTGCTTTGTCTGCAGCACCTACTCCTGCTGTGCAATTAGAAGTCTCAGTTTCACAGGCAGAAGTCTTTGGGGGCTTGGCCTGGCTGCCATAACTTCCCAAATACGAAGAAAAGTGAGTTGGTAGCAACAACAGCCAATTCCCTCAGGACCCTGAGGAGCTGGTCTTCTGATCCCAGGGACTTGTGGCTATTTAGCTCCAAGTGATCCCGAACCTGCTCCTCACTTACAGTGGAAGGGACTTCACTTCTTTCACACCCACCCGGAGGACTGGGGGCTTGAGAGGAGTGGGAAGCTTGACTTCCATTGAAGACTCAGGCAAAGAACTCACTGAGTTAATTTTTAAAGCTAAATGCAATGCTAGAGGAATTTGTTCTTTGGATTGAAATATGCTCTTTTTAAAGGAAAATTGTTAATATGTCTAAAGGAAAGATATTTACAAATACTAAGTGTATGGCCAAAAGAAAATCAAATCAAGAAGTGTTTTAACACAGAAAAGGATGCATTTCTTCTAATTAGAACATCAGATACCAGTTTGACACAGATATAAACTTTACTTCCAAAAGAAACATCTCTTAAAAACCTTTTGTGATTGAGAAGAATATTTTTAGAAAATGAGTGACTTTTAAATGAAGTATTTCAAGGAGAATAATGTAGATTTGAAGCTTATGACACTAGACCTTTAAACTCACTCACAGAAGTAGCTTATCTATCTTTTCTCCTAAAAAGCTTGGTAATAGCAACATGAAAATAAATTAATTACAGTAAGTTTACTCTTCAGTTTCTAATATTGACATTCTTCAAATGTTAATGAGAACACTGATGACTTGAAAGTGATTTTAAAATAGAGACCATGCCTAAAGGTGGTTGACTCTTGTTGCCTCTCAGACCTCAGTGTTTCTGTTGTCTCTGTCCCACAGATGCATTGGCTCCTCGTGCCTGAACACACAGACAAGAGTGAGTGAGGTCACACAGTAAATAGGAATAGGATTTAATCGGAAGATAGTACCGATGGCAGGGGTAGGCTTGGACAAACAACGTGTGGCCGGCCATGTCTTCTCCCCCTTTAGTTCATTCCCTTCTGACTTGTTCTTCCTTCAAATACCTTGTTTCCTCTAGTTTCCTGTCTTTTCCCCTTCCATAAACATCCCACGATGTTTCACAGATTTTCATATCCTCTTAAAACACCCTGTTAGAAATTTTATAGTCCTTAGTACCCCATGAAATTGCTTTCACAGTAATCTTGTTTCCCTCCTCTTTATCAGCTACGAATTTCTGTTGAATGCTCCCACAGCCGTCCCTAAGGGTGTTTCCCAGAGCTACCAGCTGGTGACTTGAGAGGTGCTGTCCTTGGGACAGGTTCTGTTGCCTACTGACCACTGCATGCCCGTGTGTTTAATTTTACCGTCTTCCATCTTTGCCTCCTATCCTGAGCAGCTGTTCAGCAGGTAGGTATCTTTACAAATCAGGCAGCTGTAAACTCTGCATCTCCTTGCCACACAAATGCCAACAGAGCTTCAAAGTGAAGCAAGTACCTGACCTTTGTCATTGCCATAGTGTGACAAACAGAGCAGGGACTTCAGCATCACAGATGAGATGGAGCTTTCAAAAGTGCTGTCAGAGCAATCTTCCACTCTGCCCCTTAATGCAGTTAATGAGATACTGAAATTCTACTGTAATCCAAGCAACTAATAGTTCATCCTCTTCTATGACAAACTGTTTTGACAGTGAATTCCTACAAAGGAGACAAAATCTAACCTTCACTAGCAGAAAGAAATCTAATATGAATTAAAATTTATTAATATCTCTCTGACAGTTTCAGGACTGCTCTTTAGATGATTTAACTGTAAGTGAGTTATGAAACTGTCTTCATTTAGATAAAGCTTAGTTACGATTATTTCTGCTTGCCAGATGGGATTCACCAATATCTCTCACCCTTGTACAGAAGATGTTGGCAATATAAGATGGAGCAAAACAAGGCCTGCTGCTATCTTGATGGGCTGATTTTTCTTCTAGTTTACTTAGAGTACAGTCTCAAACAGAGTAGGGTACCCTCAGAAACATGGTTCTTATTAGAAAATCTCTCCATAAGAACATAAGGAAGAATATCTATATAAACTGATATGTTTTTATTTTCCTTCCAAAAAAATATTCATAATCAAGAACAGTTGTTACTTAACATACTCTTAATGATAACATTTCCCAAGGTTTTCTGCATGGGGAAAATGGCACTGGAAGAGTTAACATTTGTTTCTCAACTAATTATAAACCCCAACCCTTTTACTTACAAGGAAGATAAAAATGAATTACCAAGGTATTTTCCAGACAATTCTATGTTCCATTCTCATTTAGAGAGGATAAAAAGTGTTATGACCTTAAAATTAATTTAAATAATGAAAAAGCAGCTGTGGTTTAAATAAAATTGGTACTAGAAAAGATGAAAATGAGGTATTGTGTTGTATCAAATTCAAAAACTGCTTGAATATTCTGATTTATAGACAGACGTGTGCGAAGAAGAAATAAAAATGTGCTGAGGTGAGATAGATTTTGGATAAACAATGTTAATGTGGACTTTGGGCCACAGAAGTTGAAATACAAGCTAGACAGAGGTTACACACAATTGGAGGCAGCAGTTAATACTAAGAGTCCATCACAACACAAAAGCTGAATTATCAGAGGACAGCATTTATGGAGCTGTTCCAGAAGATAAAACATTTCCTATGTTTGTGTACCCTTTATCCTCTCTTTGCGTACTCTGCATCCCTTGTCCCTGCTCTCCTCCCCACAAATGTGAATGCCTCTGCCTTCTTGCAGTTCAACCAGTTCCCATATGGTGCCCCTTGCCTCCTTTGCACTCTCTTCTGCT
The DNA here is from genome assembly GCA_013396735.1 of Grallaria varia. NCBI lineage: Eukaryota > Metazoa > Chordata > Aves > Passeriformes > Formicariidae > Grallaria > Grallaria varia. Next base: position 33,658 of record VWZG01001179.1, read on the forward strand.
CTTTAGACACCATCAGGAAAAGACTCCCAGGATGTTTCCAGGTTGCACTTGTTCTGCTCAGCTGTGTATATGTGCTGGTCAGAGTGTGTTTACTGAGCTGCCACCAGGGGAAAGAAAATAGATACTTATTGAATGTGGGTGGCAAAAATTATGTTAAATGAGGCATCAATTTGTGCTGTTCTCTTTTATTCAACTGTTTCTGTTCCTGATAGTAATTCCTTTGAGACTCTGCTCGTGTGGCAGATTTGTTGAAATTGGCTAATGACTCCAGCAGCCAAGGGGAAAGATACTGAGAGGCTTACAGAGTAAAGGGAAGGAACATGATATTTTCACTTCCTTGAGAAGCTTATCTTAAAGCATAAAACCATTTAAAAAAATTTTGATATTCAGCATATGATTGACTGATTTTTCATACCTTGAGGGTGATGATAGTGTAAAGCCTCAACTATTCAGGCAACATAATCAGAAATAAGTTTTTCCTTTTCTCATCTGTGGCATCAGAAAGCAAGGTTTAGTGCATGAGTCCCCAGCTGAGTAGACAAAAACCTGCACACCAAGGCAAAATCCCTTAGAGCAGGCAAATCAAAGCTGCAACAGTACATAAGAGCTGCACTAACCAGACAGTCAGACTGGAGAAAGAAGAGAGGAGGAAACATTTGTGCAAAGCAAAGTACAGATGAGAGTAATATATGGGTAACACTGTCAGCTTATCAAATAATTTCGTAATAAAACCACAAAGTACAGCGCAGCACGGCAGTTTTGGCATGGTCACAGTCAATCCTATATCTTTCCTCCCACGTCCTGATTCCATCTGGCATAGAGTTCATTTTCTTCTTAGTAGATGGTAGAGTGTTGTGTTTTGAATTCAGTATAATAATAATGTTGACAACATATAGATGTTTTAGTTGTTGCTGAGCAGTGTTCACTCTTACTTAAGGACTTTTTGGTGCTCTGTCACTGAGCAGGTGCACAGGGCGCCAAGAGGGAGCATGACCTGGAACCCAAACTATCCAAAAGGATGCTCCATACCACAGCACATCAGGCCCAGTATATCAACTGGCCGGCTGGGAGGGGCCAGTTGCTGTCTGGGGATGGGCTGATCATCAGTCAGTGAGTGGTGAGCAATTGTATTGGGCATCACTTGTTTCTCTTGGGTTTTATTTTTCTCTCTTTCTCCTTTTCATTGCAATTATTATTGCTATTGTTATTACAATTTTATTTGAATTTATTTCAGTTATTAAACTGTTCTTGACTCATGATTTATGTATTTTTTTGTTTCTGATTCTTGTCCCTATCCTACTGTGGCAGGAGCAAGGAGTGAGCAAGTGGCTGTGTGATACTTAGTTGTCTTCTGGGATTAAATTGCAACACCCTATTTTCCTGTTACTTTCAATTCCATCAAGACTCCAGCATTTGCAGAAGAACATTTGTCTTCAATCCATCAACCCTTTGTTAGCTTCCTGGTGGGCCACTGCTGTCCAAAGCAGGATTGCCACCAAGACTGAGGGGAGCGCCTGAATTCATGTGGTACTTCATGTAACCTTATTCTCAGAGCAGTGTAGGAATCCTTAGTGCTTTTTCCAGTCTCTCCCCAAAGACTGAAGCCCGCGGGGTTTATTGCTCTTTCACCCAGCGAGCTCTCCCATCCTGGAGAAAAAGCATAATGGCCCTGAACAAAGAGACAAAAACAATGGCTGGGTGTCAGATTGCAATTTCTGTGGCAGAATTACATTTACCGCAGGGTGGAGTAGCTTCTCACCTCAAGAGTAGGGAGGTTGCTCTGTGTGTGTGCTCATGGGCGTATGAGAGATGACAGCTCCCATCCGTTCTGCTTCAGTATGCAATGTTTGGCTTCCCAGGTATGAATGTCAGACTTTATGACTATAAATGCTGTCACTGTTCTTTTCGGAATTGAATTGGTATGAAATTTGAAAGCCTTGATAGTTTCATCTAATGCACCAAATTGTACCCTTTTATATGCAATTATAAAATACTTTGAGACACATCCTTGGTGCACTTGTGCCACAAGAAAGGTTCAGGTTCACAAGCCTGATTTAATCCAAGTGGTTGCACACTTGCTCGTGGCAGCATTTGGAATGTCATATTGTTTGGCTTTTGAAGACTGGCCATAACTTCACTTAAGCTATCTAGAAAATAGTTGTCTGCTTTGTACTCTATCTTTTCAAAATAAATATCTAAATGGTGCTTTCCTTTTGCCTCTGACTGGCAAGGGACACTGTTAGAGACCAGATCAATGACTTAAAAGTCTTGAAGAGGCCATGCCTGCTTGCAAAAACAAAAATAGCAAGGTGTCTCTCAAGACTGGTGGAATATTGCTTCCGAGGTCTTAAATCCAGTGCATTTCACTTGATGTACAAATATTTCCAGCACATTTTAGCAGCTGTCCTCCCCCTGATGCTGTGTTTCTTTCTGGTAACTGAGATTTCAACATATCAATTTCCTTGTTATACCAGGAGAGATGGTAAGTTATTAGTTCTAGTTTTCTGCACTGTTTTCCTTATATAAGCTTCTCTCCCTAAAAAATCAAATTACCACCCAGTCCACTTTGTTTGTTTTAGGCTATATAAAAATTAAAATAGTCAAATTGGGAAGAAAGAATTTAACTAGGCAATTTCTTTTTGTGGAGCCCCAAATAATTAACACACTGCACAAGAGCGACTCCACAAGCCATACCTTTCTGCTGTTTAGATGGGTTTTTTTAGTGACTCCTAAAACCTTTGAACTTTCATTTCCAGCCATCCGGTGTGTATTTAGACACTTGTCTGTAGGTTTCTGTAAACACCTCTATCTATGTTGCACAAATTTTACGTGCTTTTATGAAGCTTATGTGGAAAGTCACTTTGGGTGAATTTCCTTGTACAGCAGAAATAGCCTCTAAGAGTCTTACAGTGTTGAATATCTCTTGTTCAGGGTCATTCAAATTATCGTGAAGGATGTGGAGTGACCTGACAAGTACAGCCCTGATTTTATAGGCTTTCTGATTCTTCTACAAGTCTTGTAGATCTTGAAGGTAGAGGGAGAGTGACTGAATTTTATTAACATCTTATAAACAAAACCCTGGATCCCGGTTACTTCTAAGCATTTTTTCTATCTATTCTTCGCAATTAAATATGGTACTGAAGTTCAAATTTGGATAGAATTATACCTAGGATAATGGCTATTTAGATAAAGGATACAGGAAAATATGTCTGAAATGTATTTTAAAAAGGCTTAAGCATCCGTAATACTCTATGAAAACTGATTTTTTTTTTAATTCATTGCAGTGTGCTGTGTTGAAAAATAACATAAAAATTGTAAACTGAGAAGCAATTTTGAACAAGACAGAACAAGTACTAGCCCTAAATTTTTAAACAAAAGCAAATACTTCTCCATAGTTTGAAATATGAAACAAAATAAAAAGGATCTTGTAATCTATGGATAGGGCTGTGCAGAGGAGTGAGAGTGTTTATGGCAGTCTGTTTTGCAGTAAGTGATAAGAGAGAGCAGTGAAAAAAGGATTCCTATGCAGCCCAGATAGACTCCATCACTCACATATCATATTGCAGTGCTGTGTTCTGGATGCCTGAGCTGGCTCTGAGACGCCGGTGTGTGCACTCAGCACCGTGCAGAGATGCTGCCTTGGGTTCCATTGTCTGTCTTGCCAGATCAGTGCAGCTTTCACCTTGCTGAGAAGCAGAAGTTTTACCTCACCAGAGAGACCTCTTTACAGCCTTTGTATTGAGGGAAAATGAGGTGTTTCTGCACATTGTGGCAAACACACCAGAAAATCTGTGTTTATCCAGGAACAGGCTTGCTGTTGGCTTGATTGCCTGGGAGTCTGGCTCTCAGGGAGGTCTTCTCATCTTGCTTGAGTCTCATCACAGGAGCCAACGTATTCTAAATAATGCAGCTGGGAGGCTGTGAGACCACTGAAGAAGAGCTCAAATTGGGACATTTTGGCAGTCTGGTGTGATGCTTTGGCTCTAAAACCAGGTAGAGTTTGGGATAGGGTGGAGCCTTCTCAGATTCAAAAATTGTCTCCCTCAGAGGGAAACCTGTGGCATAACTAACACATAAAATTCAGATATTGTAACAGGAATGTGCCTCTGGATAAAAGTGTGACATTGGACAAACCAAGGACACTATGAAATACCATGCCGCAACAGCTTCTGTAACACCTGCAGGGAGAAAGCAGCCTGGGGTTTCCGATTGCTAACTAGATTGGAGCCAACACAGGGCACTGTCCAGAAGAGGTGGATAAAAATTTTGCTTGTTCTGCTAAAAAGCCAGTACTTAGTACTTTATCTGGGGGAAACTGGAGACCACATTGTGAAGTTGAGAAGAAACAGCTTTCAAATGAAATTCTATCTCCATAAACGAAGGACCAGAGTCCTGACGGACTTTGCTTTTGCTGCCAATTTTATATGAATGGTATTCATATCTGTAGGATGGACAAGAGGATAAACCTTGTAAGACAGACAGAATAATAAGGCAGAATAATAAATAATACAAAACCAGAGACTACTGCAGTAGTCTGTTCTTCAGTGAGAGCATTTCCCTTTTAAGAACTGAAATTTCATTCTATGGACAGCAGCATAAGATTATGATTGTAGATTATTATCTCGACATTACTCGGAGTTGTCATTCGGCTTTATTAAAAAAAAAAAGGCACTAGTTTTCTGATTCTTTCAAAATCACAAATCCTTCCAACCACAGCTATCCCTCAGTCCGTCATTCAGGTATGTGTCCGAGTGCAATTATGGAACTATAAAAACATTCTGTGAACAAAACAGTTTAAAGAAATGTCATTAAAAAAATCAACTGAAAAAATACTTAACAGAAAAATCACTTTTCATCCTGTCCTCCTGATGCTTTCACATTAATTTGCGTTTCCTTGCATTTTGCGTTTTAGGTTATGGCAAATTCTGTTGAATTTTTGGAGAGTGGGGACAAAATCCTGCCTACATCAGAAATAAGTGTGCTGTAAAAACAGTGGTCATCACTTTGAAGTAGTATTTTTTGTGTCTCTTTTTAAAGCAAGTATATGTATTTGATCCAAATGTGAATTATCTTGTAATTTTCACAGTATTTTTTAAAGAACTTGTTTAGATTACCTTATGTATACTTAATGTGAACCCCCTTAATAGCATAGAAATTTAGCCTTGGGTGGAAAAGCATGTTTTTCGCAGCTTATTTGGATTTTGAATCTGTTCTGACTAGTCTGTAGGCATACAACATGAATCAATAGGTAGGAAGTCTGACCCATCAAATGCATACATATGCAGATGACCTGCATGTGCAGGAAAGGCCACTTGTTTGACCAGAGAAGATTTGTAGAGAAAATGCCCAAGAGGTAATAAATGACAGATACATTGGATTTACTGCATTTATTCTGCATAGATGTTCTTTGTTGTGTGTTAAACTCACTGAATTCAGAATAAGTCAGATTTACTTTGCCTACTGAGACGAACTCTGTAAATCCCAGCTGTAATTTATATTTCATAGCTTGGGTGATGCTGCAGAAATACGATTCTTCCATCTAGTCTCTGCATGTATTTTGGCTTCTATTTATTGCAACTGTCTAACAAAAAGCAAACTTCATTGTTTTGCAATCACATTGACATGCTTTAGGGGAAGCACGTCTTTGTGATTCGTGTCTTTTTAATGACCTCATTAGAAAGGATGAGGATGCTTACCCAATTCTCATGTCAAATTGGATTTTAACTCTGTATACAAGGTATATGACATTAGATAGCATTTTATTTTCTTTCATTGGCATATCTGGCAAAGTTCATTTAGGCTAATTCTAGATGTATGTGTTGTAGACATCTGTATACAGACTCGCTGTTTCTGCCTGTAGACCAGGCTTCTGTTACAGACTAATGGAGAAAATTTCTAAAATAGATTGGATGTCTCATGCCTACAAGTACCTGTTTCTCTGCACTAGCTCCATAGGGAGCTCTGCTGTGTGATAAGCTCAGATGTACAGGTACTCTTTGAAGATATTTAAAGTTCCTACCTTGTTCCTTCAGTATCATCTGCATTAGGAGAGGGGCTCACATTCCTGGCGAAGAAACTCTGTGTATAAGGGGCAGCTTACAGACCTGACTTGCATTTACAACAGAAATCTTTCTGTCATTATCAATTATTATGACCAGAGACCTGGATTTCTTATGTAAATGAGCCCAGGTATCCTCTCTTTCCTCAAGAAACCACCCCCCCCGAATTCTAATCTCTAAGTTTAGAAAATTTTTAGGTGGAAAATACAGCTAGCTATGAGGAATCAGTTTTGAAGTCAGGACAATCTAGTAAAAATTAAAGAGACTTCATAAAAAGGTAAAGAACAGTAGAAACAAAGGATTGTTGAAATAATTTAAAATTTAAAGGGACCAGACACTATTGAAATATGATAATACGGATTTTCTTAATGGCCTTCTATTTTTTCGTTTCACACAATTTCCCCCTCCCACCCCAGCCCTTCAAGTATGGAGCATTTATGATTGTGGTGAAGTATTGCATTTTCTGACTAGTAATTTAGTTTGCTGTTTATTTGCCAAAAATTGCCTATTTTTCTGTTCCACTCTAGGGAGCATCTGAGGACACCAGCTGGCTGAATATAATTCTCCCTCCATCATCTGTATTTATAGACAAATAAAAGAAGCCTGTGGGAAGAACCAAGGGTTTCTTTTAACCTTAAAGAGTGCCCCTTGGGACAGTATAACCCTTCTGTTTTGAATCCCATGCTTCCTGCTCTGAAATTTTCATGACTACTGTATAATTCCCACTCCACAAGTATCTGTCCTAAACACTTCGGTCTACAGATCGAACACACACATTTCTTCTCAGCCCAAATTCTCCTGACTCTTTTGATAATAAGCTGGAAATCTAACAACATTTTTTTTCACATCTAATTTCAGTGAAGTACCTCCTTTGCAAAAGGACAATAAACCATTGTGCTAGTAGTTTGAACAGTCATTTGTCATCCATGGAGCAATTATGCTGGGAAAGAGTTGACAGAACGGAGCATTGTCTGCTAATAGTGCCAACATTCTGCTTTAAAGCAGAAACTATCCACAACCAAGCCCGATTAATGGATATTGTCAAAAATGATGTTTCTGAGGCAAAATCTCTGGTATGTAAGATATTTCTATTCCCTCTCCCAGACATCTGCTTAAGGTGATGAATGAGAAACTGCCACTCTTCTGTATAATTATTGCCTGAAACAATATTTGCTGATAGCTGACTGTCCTTAATATTGATCACCTGGAAAGGTCAGAATGATTCCTTGGTATTTTATTAGCTTTATAAATAGAAATGGCAAAGGCAAAACGTGAAAGGTAGCAGCGAGGAGATTCAAAAGAATTAAAAGTGTGAAAAAGGGAAAGGCTGTGGAGATATCTCAGGAAGAAATATCTGCAGAATAACAAGAAAAGTTTCTTGGTGGTATGTGATGTATACACATAATTAAAAGAAGTGTTACGAAGAGTGAGACAGAAAGCCAAGAGAAATTAAAACATGTCACCAGGAATAATCAAGAAAAGGTCACATTCTCACTTAGACTTAGTAAGTAACTATCTCAGATAGTGGCATACATAAGAAAGAGACAAAATGTGAATGAATGGGCATATGTTGCAGAGCCATGAAGGATTTTTGAGCTACGTGAAGTACCACAGCTATTAAAGTTAAAATGAGAATTTCAGTCAGGCGCAGCACTTTATACCAAACAGCTAAAGTCTGAGACAATACTTTTGAAATGGCTTAAGTCATAAATAAGCCCCTATCCTGGGACTATTCTGCCTGGGACGGGGCTAATTTTTATAGTAGCTGGGAGAGAATATGACTGGGGCCTGGAGGGAACATGACTAGGGCGAGGAGGTTATTCTATACCACCTCACGTCATTGCCAAGGGTGGGAAGAAGGAAGTCTCTGCCAGGGTGAAGGGATTCCTTCTGGTTGAGTAGTGCAGCAGAGGGAATGGTTGTGAAACATCAGTTCTGAGCCGAAGGGAACGGTCGGGAAAGTGGGGCTGGGGTCAGGTAGAGCAAACCCTGTGGTGAATATTTTGCATGTGAATCACTCTGTTTTGTACACTTTTGTTATTAATATTGTTGCTATTGCTGTTCATTTTCTTGTGTTGTGGCTGTTTCCAGTAAATTGTTCTTATTTCAGTCCTTGATCTTTACATTGTTTGCCTCCAGTTCTCCTCCCTGGCTGCTGCAGGGGGAGGGTAAGCAAGCAAGAGGCACATAATCTGGAGAGTCTCAGTGGGAGAACTAAATTGGGGAGTACCACTCCTGAACCACAACAGCCTAATAGCTCATCCTGGTTCATATTTTGTTCTCTTAGAATTTATACACTTTCTGAAAGTTGTCATATGCTCTCTACAGAGCATGATGTTTAATCTCTAAACAGGAAAAGGTTCTGATAGTATTTCTGCTGACTGACATTGCCAAAATGGGCTAGACTTCATGCTTGAAGGTCTCTGACCGTCACAGTATGCAGATGTATTTGAGATGCCTTAGCAATAGAAGAAAAGAGAAATAGCCCCTGTTAGTTTTGATGAACCTGTTGCACACCAACACCAGTTGAAGCCCACCGCCATTGACCAGTTGTTCCTGACAACCAGGGAAATGTATTTCTTCCCTTCCTCACTTTGTTTTCAGTAGAAACCTATGGCATAGCTGTCCCAGTTTACCTTACCAGTTCAAAGCATTGCCACCTTAGGTATCATTCTATCATCAACAGCTACAGGATATATCAAATCAAATCTCCTCATACTGCCATTAGGCAAACCCAAGACCTGTTTACCGCACTGTATGTGCCTCTCTTATATTACTGCCATTTTTAAAAATTAAAGAAAAGGTACCAAGAAGCTTGAAATAGTTGTGAGCAACAATCCCTCCATACTTACAACTTGTTTATGCTGGTTTAATTTGTGTCAAGTGACAAGATTGAAGCACGGAAGACTAAGGATAGGTAGTGTTAGGTTTGTCATTTGTCCTGATACTAAGATAGACTTTATGTTAACATATTGTCAATATTCCTAAGGGATTCCAGTCCCTGTGTACAGCACTCTCATCCTTTCTCACTCATCAGAAATGGGAAAGCTGCAACAACTCCCCCAAAACCCAAAGCAAACCTTTCCCCATCCATCAGAGTGAGATTCCCTTCTTTAAACTATATTAAAAAAAAGGATCATTAAAGTTTCACTTGAGAGAAACAGCATTTGGATTAGGTGGTTAATGCCAGTTTCTACTGATGAAATTTCAGCTTACTTAACTTTGACATTATTATATTGGTGACTTTCTAGATGTTTACAAGCAAGTACAGTTTTCCCCTGAAATTGCTAGTGGAGTGTGTGACTTGAGAAAAACACTGCAGAGATGACAAAAAAAATCATTGCCCTACCTTTATGAAACTAAATGCAGTGTCTCTCATATCACACTGTTCCTAGATACCAGGATGTAAATGGATGTAAAAAATCTCTAATACAAGGTAGATCTTCAGCAGTGAGGTGAAGGAAACAGACTAAGGTTATAGCAAGATGCTTTTTCTGGCAGTAGCAGGACGTTTTTTCCTTTTCTCATTTCAAAGCCCTGAAGTCTGTTCTTGGATCCTTTAATGATTTGAGGATCTCAGATGGTGTGAATCACCCAAGAGTGTCATCTTCCATTTGCATCAAGCTGGGTACTTATTAGTTACTGTTACAACCCGCTCCAGAAGGCAAGGGTATCTCTGTATCTCTATATCTCTATGTATCTAGCTCAGTGGAAAGGAGGTATGTGGCCATTTTGGTTATTATTATCTATAGTAATATAGCAATATCAAAGCATAAAAATAACACTTAAGAAAATGTATAAGGGAAAAGAAAGAAAGGGAAAGAAAGAATAAAAGTAGAAAGATATCACCACCCATGGATCCAGCTGGGAAACTTGATGGATGTCTGGTGGTCGAAGTGATGGTCTCAGTCTTGATCAGCTGGGGATAGGGAAAACCCATGAAACATATAGTTCAATGGGTTAATATATGTTCAGGTATATGTGGGAATGCCCAAGCACCTCCACTGTGGGTCCTGTGCTGTCCTCTGGTAGAAGGCCTCCGATAGAAATCTGCATGCTATGGCCTCCCCTCTGCTGGACCCAGACACAGCTGATTTTCAGCACACCTGCTGAATTGGCTTTCCTTGTGGATATATTCTTCTCCCCCAGCCTTGTTTAGTTCTCCTTAGACCTCTGATAATTGGACAATAGTACCACCTTTGTCTTGTCTCAAGTTCCCCTCAGCTGGCTTAACTCGCGGTCCAATTTCCCGGCATCCAGGAGGCATATGCAGGGAGGTGGCCTTTGGTGGTTGCAGATGGGCAGTTGCTTCTTTACAATCCACAGTTTGCCGTGGCGATCAAAGTCCTTCAATGATCTCAACCATGTTTGAGCCATTAACATCTCAGTCTCTCACAACAGTCCTCTCAAAAAATTATTTTACCATTGCAATTATCCAAGACCCCTTAACAGCCATCTGCTCTGCACTGGGCTGACCCTGAAGGCTAAGAAAATGTTGCAACTCATCGAAATCACAGCTTCTTGTTATTTAGTCATATTAGATATAAAATATTATCTCAACTCTTTCCCAGATGAATGAACTTCACCTTTTTTTCTGGAAAAAGTTCAAGATGTTTCAGACTGCGAAAAGCTATACTGGTGTTAAATACTGAAAACACTGTCACTGATGAAATTACATTATAATGGAAATAATATGCCAAATTTCAGCATCAGGTGGTTTGGTTGCTGCAGATTTTTATAGCTGTAAAGCCCTTGACTGTGCTTGATTCAAACTTTATACAAACATTTGATAGAATTAGAAATATATTGAAGAGGATAATGAAAGGCTTAAATTTTCAAGGGTTTGTGCTTTAGAGGAGCTTACTTATATGAATATTTATTTTTGGGGATATTTGTTTTTATGTACATTTTTGGGGTAAATGACAAGTTCATATGCAGTGAGATGCATGTACATGAACATCAATAAAATGTACACTTAAAAAAGGACACTGCAAATAAACTGAAGAATCCTGAGGCAGTCTATTTCCTCAAGTAAAATAACAGAAACTAAAAATTAAATCCTTAGTTGATGACAGTTTCAAGTTACTCTCATGAATCAAAAACTATGAATAGCTGGATAGTAAACTCATGGAAAATGTCAGAGGAAAAGAATTTAGATTTGGATATTCAAACTCACTAGTGACATAAGAAGGACTTTTTGATAAGCAACTTGAATCCAAATTACAAGAAGTTCAGTATATGAAATGGGTTAAGAGGAAGTTTTAATCCTCAGTTGAATATTCATCCTGGTTCCTTTTTAAACATTGCTGTTTTCTTGGCCCAAATCAGACCTTTCATATAAGTGAAATCTGGAAAATGAAAAGTATCAGAACACTAAGAGAAAATAAGGCTTCTTTCTCTCAAATATTAGTTCTTTACACTGACAGCCTCTCAAAGGTGAGACCAAAGTTCCTGACCAAAGCGAAAGGGAGAATGATAAGCAAAAGTCCTGAAATCAAAAGCAAATTTTTTAATCCTATTCAACTGTTGAAACACTTTTGTTCCTCCTGTTTTCCTGTTACTGTCTCCACATTTCCTAACGTAACTGTCTTTAAAAAGATTGTGCCTTTTTTGACTCTGCATCTACCTGCAAATAGCACTTGATACTCCTGACAGAGCCTGACAGCAATGCACCTCAATTTTTGACTGCTTTTTTTGGTTCAAAACATGGTTTGACAGGTGTATTGGACAGGGACTAATGCCAAAGGCACCATTGTAGGAACAGAATTTCTCATTTGCCAAGGATAACTACTAATCACAGCCTCTGAAGGAACAGATGGAGTCTATTTGGTACATAGTAAACTGACAGCCTAACATTAGTCAGATGTATTGCTTAACCTGATGAGAGGCCAACATAAAGATGGCAATTATCAGATGTTACAATTTGTTGAACAAAGATGTACCTAAGTTCACACTGCTGTGGGACTCATAGTATTAACCATGTATAGCTCTCCTTTTGGACTGTAAGCAAATTTTTTGTTTGGCAGAGAGTAAAGTTTGTGACTTTTGAAACCAGACATGGTCTGTGCAAAGGAAACAACTGAATACAGAAGGCAGAAGATATTTAAGATCCATTCAAGGATTTAGCTGCTCAAAGACATTTCACAATTGTTAAGAAGTGTGCTTTTCCAGGAACTATCCAAATATTCTAGGGAACAGTTACATCATCTCCATTTTGCTAGCAAGTCAGGATAGTTTGATAAAGACATGTTAAACACTGGCATGGTCAGGGGAAAAGAGTGTCTTTCTCTGTGCATTTGTTCCAATTAGGATTTGTTGATTAGGACCATGAGTGACACAAATTATATTCAGTAACTTCTTCTCCATTATAATTTCCAAATATTGACTTTTTTGTTTATAGCAGATATTATTTATATTATTCCTGAAGTGAATTTTGGTATATTTTTATTATTCCAGATATCCAAATTTAAAGGCAATCCACATCCCACAATATGATGCCCTCCTCCTCTTCTGCACAGAAAAAATATCTTATGTTCATATCCAGCTTTCTTAGCACACCCCTGAGGTATCTAACAAAAATATAAGCAATCTTGATGGCAGATTCTTCAAGAGTGTGAACCCTTATCCAACACCACTAGTTTGCTTTCATCATAAACATCATTGCCTACTCATCAGGCAATTTTATAGACTTGTTGTAAATCCTATATTTCTCTCCATCTTCTCCAGCTGAACTAATCCTTATATGTCCCCATGTCAGATGCTTTGTTGAAGCACACATAGATAATACCTACTGAATTTCCCTGCTCTAATTAAAAATCAGTCCTAACCAGAAAAGTTCTCAAGTTAGTCTGTAAAAACCTGTCTTTGAAGGGCTGACATCCTGAATTTTAACACTTTTATGATTTAACACCATCTTCAATTTATTCTCATATAATTTATCACCTCCTACTTCCCTAGCTTTTATCAAGTATCTTACTTTTGCAGTTCACAATGCCGAGTTTTCTCATTTTCTTCGTCTCTTTATCACCCCTTTTTTCTTTTCTATCTTCACCTGTTTCTGAGGTGATGATAGCCAGAGATTAAGTCTGGCTTTGAACTTTTCACAATAGACTGCAAGAGTGAATGTAATCACTATTTAAGCAAGGAAAGGAAAATGGTGGTCTGCAAGTGTGACAGTGTCTGCTGAAGCAGAACTTCATATCCTGTTACTCACCAACAAACTGCAAATGTCATACTCTCCATGCTCGCTCTCTGCTCTTCTGGGTATGTCCATACTGAGTCAAGTGTCTAACTGAAGCTCGAAGCAATAGTTGCATGCTGTGGAAATCAGGCTGAGAGGTGGAGAGGGGTCCACAGTGCCCGAAGGGGATGCAGGTCATCGGGATAACCCTTTGTGTAGATGGTTACACTGTCTGTGAGATGTGGGTTTCTGGACCTTACAGAGTGCATAGAGACTTAGATTCTCTTGAAAACGCACCTTTGCCCTGACACTGAAAAGTTTAGGATTGAAAAATCTCCAGTGAGTCTTATCCAGTTGAGTGACTCTGGAAATACACATTGCTTGTTGAGTTTGACTTTAAACCAAGGTCTCTTTGAAGTGAGTAGGAGTTTTCTCTTCCTACTGCTTTGGAAGAAAGACCTGAGCTCTAATATGTGCCACAAGACTAGAAGCAAAATTTGAGCCCTTGGGCACCTTTGCTATGGATCCAGGCTTGTTGGGCATCTGAACAGATCAAGAACTGCCATATGAAACAGTATTGGTTTCTCTTGTCTTTGTACTTAACATCCACCAGGAGAAAGAAATTGAAGTGCAAAATGCCACATGATTCAATTTCCTTTCTGGAATATAAATCTATTCCTATCAGTAGAACTGCTCTTGATCTACACCCATGTGAAAGAGAACTGCATCAGCTCTGAGAATCATTCAGCACAGAAATATTGATTGTCACCCTGATGTCTCACTGGGATAAAGCAGTGCATTTTAACGTCTGCTCCAGGTAACTAAATCCTGTAAATGAAGTCCAAATAATTTCCACCAAGGGAATTTCAACTAAGAAGTACAGGAGTCCAATACATGTAGCAATAAAATAAAATAAAATACTCAAACCAAAATAAAATAGAGTAAAAAATTAAGTAAAATAAAATAAAATTTAAGAGTTGTATTAGTGTACAGGCTTTCAGTCAAAAATGAAATGAGGTTGTAAAACTACTGAGTAACACATCTTCAACATTTCCTCTTGCTGAAAGCAAAGGAGAACAAATTAGACTCCAATAATATGTTTAGCCAGCATTATTCTTAGTAGTAAAAACTAACCTGCTTCAAACAGCAAGAACTGTAAACAGTATTTGTCTTTTAAAGCTGCGTATTAAATGCAGACACAAGCATTTGTAAAGACAGCATACTGATGGAGCATAAATGCTGTGATTCCCTGTACAAAGTCCCAGTAATTTGAGAAATGTGCTGACTGACTGAAGACTTCAATATTTCTGTCTGGTAATTTATTCACTTCCCAAATCACTGAAATTGCTAGGAATCATCTTGCCTTTGTCAACCAGTGGTAGTGAGACAGCTAATGGCAGACAGGCCACTAGTGTCTGGAGTGTCTGGGTTTTCAGTCCAAATATGGCCTACAAAAGATCTATTGTATCAAGAGATACAATAATTAAACAGCTTGAGAAGAGAGAGGTTTCCACTCTCTTTACATTATAAAGAAAATGGCCATTTATTCATTTTCCTCAATGGTCTCATTATGTTGTCTTAAGCTTGTCAACAGAAAAATGTACTGTTGCTTGCTCTGAAAAAACGTGATATTCTTAGTGTGGTAGAAAACACTTGTATGGATGTTAATGAAACACAACAGTAATGAAGAACAATGAGGTGTGTAACTAAGCATTCTTAATTGGCAAAACACTAGGCTCTATCAGCCAAACCAAATGAAGACTAAGCAGGAGAGTCAAAAAGGAGCTGTGGTGGATTTTTACACAACTTGGAAAGCCTTTTATAACATTACTAGCATAAAGTGTTTTTTTTCTAGAAATCCAAATCATGCATAACTACAATTACTATGAATTTGCAGGTAAGGTTGAAGAACATTTTGTAGAACACATGTACGCACACATACAGTAGGAAGTTCCTTAGATGCAATTTAGCACTGGTCATATGTGTATATAAATTGGCATTCAGCTATAGAGTGATGTTAAAAAAACAAGACCATTCATATCTATACCTTTCTTAGGGCAAGAACATGGCATACTAACTTGTTCCTAACACATTAACTTTCTTTTTTTACCAGCTCTAAGCTGGCAACAGTGATACTAAGACCTTCATGCTGAGTGTGCCAGTTGCTTCTATAAGCCTGCATTGGTGTGTGTTATCTAAGCTGAATTTAACCTGCTGTACTGATCCTCAGCAACTTTGCTCAATCTTCACTTCTTCTTATCTGTTTGTCTTGAATAATCTAAGCCACTTTATGCCTCTGGTGGGTTTTTTCACTCCACTTTACAGAAAGTAGGATGACAGTGCTACAAAAGAAGTGACACCTAGCATTAGAACTGCTTTATATGTATGCACTTTGATATAAGGGAACTTGAAATTGAGAGTTCAACTTGTGATCTGGGAAAAATGCTTTCTCCTACATATGGCATCTCAAGGCTGATGCTGAGGTTTTGGTGAATGTAATTAGATAGTTCAAAAGGGAAGGGCTAACAGTGGAAATAAATGACATTTGTTACTACAAATGTAGAAGAAGCAGCATATAGAAGAACAAAAATATTATAACCTTGTGGTCTAAAGAGTAGAAACAGAGCATATAATGTCATAGGCATATCGGGTGCCCTAAAATGAAATTAAAATGTACTACCAAGACTTTAATAAGGGATAGTAGATTTAGAGAAAGGAGAAATGTGGACTCAGGCAAGAGAGGAGATAATGAAAAAAAGGAATTATGAGGTAGATTCTTTTTATAGATGGTCCAGATCTGAAAGGATCATATGGTGGACAAGGTCTTCAAATGAATCTCAGCAGGCTAGAGAAATGGGACAACAGAAACTTCAAAAAGTTCAACAAAGGGAAATACCAAGTTCTTCCTAGAGGATGAAATAACCCCAGGCACCAGTACAGCCTGGGCACTGTCCAGCTGGAAAGCAGCTTTGGAATAAAAGACTTGGAGGAACTGGTGGACACCTGGTTGAGCATAAGCCTCCAATGTGCCCTTGCAGCAAAGAGCACCAACAACACCTTGAAGCGCATTAAGCAGAGAGTTATCAGCAGGTTGAAGAAGCTGCACCTTCCGCTGGCGATTTCAATTCTCAATGTAATCCAAGTTCAGTCTAGTAGGTAGAATTTTCATGTTCTTTACGCTGTTTTGTGAATGTATGTAAAAACACATATGTAAAAACTTAAAAGATTAACTAAATTTTCACTAGTTTTCTTGCTCCCTAAAATTTAAGTTCCCTGTTTTTATCCAGGTCTGCAATAACAATGGGAAAAAAGATACGTCCCGACAACCTATGATATCTCCTAGAACTCATAATTCTTTATGCTAACTTCATCACCATACACTTGTTATCATCTACAACCTTTATGCTGCTTCCGTTGAAGTCAGATTGGTAATACCTGAAGGTTATTTCTATTGCTATGCTATTACAGTGATATAGACATCAATATACACCAGCAATATGAGACATGCACCATTTGCAACTGTGTGCCACTTAAGTAAGAGTTTCAATAATAGACAAAGAAATTGCCATAGCATAATTTGCTTTATTACAAAATGCAGTGTCTGTTTTTAATATTACGGTTTTTACCTTCTGTACGGCTTATATGAAATCTCAGCTGCACAAATTCTCCTCCTTATTAGCAGAATGTGTACTTCTGGAACCTCTCCCTTCTCAGTATATTTTGTCCCTTGCTGAACAACCAGTAGTTGTCTCCTAATTCAAGAGGATTCTCTTGAATAGTTATTTTAAAAGAAAGTTTCCTTCCTACAAAGGATTAAATTTTTAACCTGAAATTGTCCCATTATGGTGTCATTGTCATCATGTCATCAACCGCTCTGAGTCACTTTTTGCCTTCTGCATCACATATTACAACTCACACTTCGTTTCTTGCCTATAAGGATCTAGCTCACATCACCTATAAGCATCTCTCTGACCTGGCTATATTTCTTCTCAAATTTGTGATGTAATTCAAGGCAAGGTTGTAGGATTGCTAAAAGTCAAAAGAAAGAGGAATGGGGCACTCAACAACATTTGCTGTAAAGCTTGAGGAGGTTTGCATTTGCCTAATTCTGCTTGACTGGTTTGTCTTCTGACACAGAACATTTTCATCGAAATTAAGAGGATCAGTGAAGCAAGAACACCTTGGTAACCACTAACAGTAGGAAACATTTATCCATACAGGGCAAGGCCTGGCAGCACCATATGCCAAATTACATAACTACAAGGAAAACAGGATTAGGCACATAAACCAATATGTTGCTCTAAGCTTTAAATCTCTAAAAAGTGTTAAACTTATTATTCTTGCCAACAGACATGCTAATGATGTTTTGACTTTTCTAATGATAGGTATGCTTCGCTGGAATCAGTTTAGGCTCTTTTCTTTAGAATTTTCTCTACCAAAAATCTGTCTCAAGCTTGTCCCAAGTGAGCCCAAGAATCAGTTTGAAATCAAGCTGTTCCTGAGTAGAAATCAAAACTTTTAGGCCTAGCTCAAATCTCATACTTCTTCATCTTCTACCCCACTGACTACAGCTGAACTGGTTCAGGAATACAGTGATAAGACAGCACAGAAATCAAATTTTACACGGATTCTTGACTTTTGGACTTGTCAGGAAGAAATTCTCCGCAGGAAAAAAAAAAAAAAAAAAGAGAGTCTGTGTTTGCTTTGCCTTTTTTTCCCCTTTTCTAATTGATGTGTTACTTCCACCAGCTTCTGACTTCTAGAATGTTGATTTAAACTCAAGCCTGAGTCAGAGAAAAATGTTTTCAGGTTTTAGCATCCTCTACCAGATTAGCTAAAAAGATCTACTTTCCTTTGTATATCCTGCCTTCTAAATGAACCTCCTTCTGTTTGCAAACCCTTCTTCTTTCTTTTCTCCTAAAACCAGACAGGGCCCCACCTGCCAACGTGGAGGTAAGTAGCACCATTTCCACCCAGTTTGCTGATCTAGTTAGGAAGACTTGGAGCCAGGTTTTTCAGGAATGGTGATCAATGCCTGGGGCAAAGTGAGGGAACAACCAGGGCATGGCGCAACAGGAAGTCCTCTCACTTGATGAAAGCACAACTGAGACCCCATCTGATGCACCACTACACATGACATGCAGCTTAGGGAATAAGCAGGAAGAATTATATGCCTGTGCACAGTCATGCTGGAAACTGGTGGGTGGGATCACATGAGAGGGTTCCCTGAGGTCAAGGAGGCTCGAGGCAGCTGGCTGATCAAGGTCTGCCTCCTCGGAGCAAAGGTACACCCTAATGTGCAGGATATCAAAGGTCTGTGACAGAAGTCTGGCATGGCAGAGCTCAAGCAATAAAAAAACAGTGTTCAGACAGTGGAAGGAGTACAGTCTAACTGAGAGGAATTAAGTGACCCTGCCCAGGCATGTAGGAGTTAGGAGAGATAAAGCTTTACTGTCATTTAAACTAGCAAAAGATATGAAGGGCAACAAAAGTAATTTTTCACATTTTCTCACTTCTCTGCCTGACTGTAATTACTGTTGTGCGGTAAGTTTTGCCCCCTTCTTAAATACATTATCCCAGCAGTCCTACTGCCGCCGCTGATGAGCTCAGCCTTGACCAGCATTTGGTCTGTCTTGAAGCAGGCTGGCTTTGGCTCCATCTGACACAGGAGAATGTTCTGGCAGCTTCTCTCAGAAGCAACCAGAGTAGTCCCCTGCTACCAAAACCTGACCACGCAAACTCAATACAAAGCAATGGGCACAACTCACAGCATTAAAAATTCTGATTAGGTACCAGGAGAAAAAAGTGTCCCTCATTCACAGCGACGGTGGTTGAATAGGGAACAGGTGCTCAGAGAAGTTATGGGATCTCCATCTTTGGAGATATTCAAAACTTGACTGGACACTCCCTGAGCAATCTGCTATGAGTTGGCCACTTTATGACCCGGGGATTAGACCAGTTGACCTTCAGAAGTCCTTTCCTGCCAGATTTATTTTATTGCTCTAAATCTCAGTGGTTACTAAGAACTGAGGCTTTACCTTTGTACTCCCATACTTACTTCCTCTCTTCCCTCTTCTCCTTTTTTCCTGAAGTGCTTATGTCTTCCCTGATCTCAGGGTATTCAAAATCAGTAGTTATTTAGGAAGTCAACCAGTCACACACGATTAGGGGAGACACATTTATGTTATTTCAAATTAAGGCCAATACTCATCTTCCTTCAAACACTCAAAAATGCTCTTCAGGTGACTTCAAAGACAGGCAAATGCTTTTAGGCTTAGATAATATCTGAGTAATAAACAGATGAGTTCAAATTGACAGTGTCGCTGATGAATGTGGAATTCAGATATTTTGGTGAGGAAAGAAATAGAATTATAATGAGAATTAGAGAAATTCTACGAAGCATCAACACGACTGATAATTGTCAAGACTAATAATTATGCAGAGGACAACCATTACAAATGCCAACAACACAAGCTTCTAGCCCAAAGGAATTTTTTTTTCACAAGGCAGTGGATGCTAGGCAATGAATCATGCTAACAAATACCCTCAAAAGGCAGAAAAATGCATGCAGGTAGAAGCAAAATATAATTATCATTGAACAATACTATTTAAATGTTGCAAGTCTACTGACCACTTGCATTTCATGTAATTTCAGTTTTTTACGCCATGCAGGTTAAAGAAACAGTGCTAGCATCACTTCCCAAATAAGATTAAGGCAGACAAATCCTTTGGTGATGATTTGAACAGGTCAAATGTGAATTAAATCTTTCCAGAAGCCTCAGCAGACTCAAACGGCACAGAATTTTTGTGCATTTATTTAATAAAAAGAATCATCCTATTTTCTCAACTATTAAACTTGACCCTTGGTTACTCACTAAACATTAAACATGGCTTTTATAAGCTGCCTGTTGGACTTTTACAATGATCCGTAAGATCCATTACTCTCCACACAGAGATAATCAGCACAAAGTGATATAATCTTAGCCTTTATGCTGGTATGAAATACAATTATCTAGCAACAGAGGATCAGTTTGTGACACTGAGTTCGGAACTTTCCATACTATTTTTCAACAACTTTACCAGAATTTGTGAAAACCATCACTTTGGGGTTTTTTTCTGTTGTTCCTTCACCATCAAGAATATTTGAAAGAGACAGCAGAAGGGGGGAAAAAAGCCATACAAAAATATAACAGAACTAGCAGCACTAGAAGAGGAGACACACGAAAGGATGGTGTGACTGGTCACTGTGAAACACAAATTGTTTGGTTTATAGAGCTAACTCAACCCAGTACATCTGTCCTTATGTTCCCATAAAAACAAGGCAGGGAAAAGAATGGTAGCTATAACAAAATCACATATTTATCCCCACAAGCAAAAAGACATCCCCAACTGCAAGACTGATTGGCTCTGTCCAGTTTCTGTTGTAGCTGTAATAAAGACACCCGCAAGACCAAGTTCAGCTCCTGTGCATGCTCTCTAATGGCTATGGGCAAGGGTGCAGGGTGAAATGTAGCCCAGGGAGTATGTTCCTGCAATTCCCTGGCAGTATGTTCCTGAGCTGCCAGGAACAGACGCACAAGACTGTCCACCAGTTACCCCAGGCACTTGTGTGGGCAGATGTGGATGGGAGGTAGAGTGAATAAGTGCTGCTGGTTGATCTTAGGAGTGCATTTATTAGAGAGGAAAGACAAAGGCTCAAAGTCGTGGCAATTACATGATTGATTGCAACAGCTGTCTCCTTAGGAGCCAAACTGAAGAGCAGGCCATGAGTATTTGCATACAACTAGAAAATGTACATGGCTCACCTGGCAATGTTCTCCAGCCTTGGTGCATCTACAGAAGAAACTTTGTTAATCATTGCTGGAAAAAAGAGAAGGTTTTAATTTTATGTTCTCACTTTGGATCTATATCCGCTGTCCAATGGATTGTTTCCCCCCTAAGGCAGGCAAGACATATGAATCTAACCAGTCCTCATCCAACATGCAGATTATTCCTCTTCCTTTTTTGTTCCAGCAGTGTGGGAAGAACAGGGCATTGTTCTTCAGTTGGATCACACCACAGCTTTCTCACCGAACTGGTCTTTAAAAAACTATAGCAAGGAGACATTTATCCTGCTTACCTTAGGCCCGTATTAGGACCCACAGCTGGTGCCCAAGGGAAGAAAGGTTTGCCTGGCACTTTTACAGCGGTGCTTACACACTCAAAAGCTCAAAAAAACTTTATGGTTAGCAAGTTCTTATGGCTTTTACCGGCAAACTCTGGTATATCAGAAATCCCTGGCAGAGTCACTGAAATCACAGTTGGGGTAAACTTGAGAAATTAAAAACGTCACAAATGAGTCCTCGGTGACACCACTTAACCGGACAAGATTATCCAAAGATTATCCAATTAAAGGTGGGGTCTTAGATGAGTTGTTCCAAGCTGGAAGGTAACCTGGGTTAAGGTGCTATTATTTGCTTTCCCCACTGTCTGCTAGAAGAGGTCTTTCTAGAGGGCTTGGAGGACTTGCTACAAGTTTTGATTTGCTTTCATATTCCATGTAAACATGAATACGATCATATATTTATTTCATAGTACTCCTCCTTTTACTTGCATTTCTACTAACATTGTTTCTACGTTATTCTACATTACACTTGTTTACTGTATGATTACCAAAGTTAGATCTTGAAAATATTTTAAAATATATTTTGCATCAACACACCCTGAATTTACCACTATTTTATAAGAACATGAGGTGGTAAAATCTCATTCTTGCCTCACCTAGCCATGTACTAATTGAAAGTATTAATGTTGCAGAAGTCATCCTGTTAACAAAACCATAGGCTGGTTCGTATGCCTACAGTCCTACAGTGACTTCTGTCATCAAAATACACTTCAAAACCAGCACTACTTCTTGGCCTCTCCAGAGGCCGCCACAGTTTCTGCCATGCGTCTGCTCTGGTGTGGGCTCTCCACAGGCTACAGCTTCCTTCAGAACACAGCCATCTGCTGCAGCACAGGGTCTCCAGGGGCTGCAGTGTCAGTATCTGCTCCACCATGGTGCTCTAA
Organism: Grallaria varia; assembly: GCA_013396735.1. NCBI lineage: Eukaryota > Metazoa > Chordata > Aves > Passeriformes > Formicariidae > Grallaria > Grallaria varia. The sequence goes on from VWZG01001179.1 coordinate 55,945, forward strand.
CCACTTCAGGGGAATCCCTGCTCCAGTGCTTGGAACACCTCCCCTTCATACCTTTTCAATGACCGGAAGGTCAGGACTGTTTCTCTTACTTTGTTCTAACTTCTTTTTTGCCTTTACTTAAATGTTACCACAGATACACCACCAAATTTGCTGATGAGCTCAGATGTGCCCTGTGGTGAGTCCCTTGGAGGTGACTGGAACAGTGTGCCTGGTTTATTCTCACAGAGGCAACCTCTGTGGCCACTCCATTGCCAAAATCTTGCCAGATCATCCCAGTATGTCTGTTCTGAACCCTTGGGAAAGACAAGGTGAGCTGGTTAGGAGTCATGACAGTAAGGAGAAACAGGATCCCCAGGAACATCAGTTAAGCTGCTCATTAACATCAAGCCTAGCACTAACATGAAAGACAGAGCTTTTTAAACATCAGTGAATGAAAATCCTAACTGGTTGCCATACTTGTACTTTTGCTGGACTTGGCAGCATTGTCAGCTCTGGGGGGACAAACAGTGCATCTTGGGGAGCCAAGTAGTCTGCTCCCGGCCATAGGAAACAGCCCCTACTGTGTATCTCTGGAAGCTCACAGGTGCACATCTGTACCCATAACACTGATGCTGAGAAAGCTGAGTGGGAGCCAGCGCAGACTGGCTATGACTCATATGGGTGATGACCAGATGACTGCACTGGACTCTGGCTTACCCAGACAGTAGTGGGGTTTGGATTTGTCCATGTTCACCTTCTTCTCCAGACCCAGTTCACTAAACCTCATTAAAATATCAGACAGTTAATTACTTATAATTTCTATTTTTTCTTTTTATTTTTCCAATGGAACCTTTAGAATGCATATAAATCTGATGCCTTCTATTTTGTCAAAGCTCTTTCACAGATGTCTTTCTCCTTATGACAAAAGACTACTTGTTGGCCTGCCGTGCTAGCATTTACTCCTTTACAGCCCTGGTGCTCCTTTTTACCTCCTTTCTGCCCTACCATCCTGGTAGTAAACCCTTCTTTGTCTCTCAGTCACTGGCAAGACTGCACAGAGTTCAGCTGTGAGGTCTAAAGTTACACTTTCCAAAGTATATCCAAGGCAATTCTCAATCCATGTAGACACTGGTAGGCATTTCTGTAGCTGTTGTTGTGGCTTTTGTGGCACAGATGTTTCTGTTGGTTGGTTGTGAATTCTGTCTTCTGTTGAAGGAGTCTGGTAGCTGGGAGAGCTCAGTGCTGGTGAGCCAAGCAATTAGTGTGACCTAGTGTGGAATAGCATGGCCTCAGCCTCTCTAGGCTCCCCCCATGGAAAGACACAAATCACACCAGAGTGGGATTCAGAGCAACCCCATCTTCTTCTGAAGGGCCCAGGCAATTGCCTTTCACTGTCAGTAAATATCACTAACAACAGCCCCTTTCTAACTTAACCATTGCTCTAATAGGGAGTGGGTAGAGGTTGAGTGCAGAGTGTGGATGAAAAAGAAGAGTTGCAGATAACATACCAATGTAATTATGGAGGTATGCATTAGCTTCAGAAAGTCATTAAGAGCACAAAACAATAACAGAAAAATAACTTGCAGAGAGATTTTAATAGTCTTTTGTTTACCCATCTTTATAAGCTGCTCATTCCCCAATCAGCAGAAAAGAATAGCATGGAAAAAGAGGCAGAAAAGAAAAATATATTCTTATTAGCTGGATTGCATTTTTGCTGGAGGCTTTCTATATTCCCTTAGTGTCACTGAGCAATGGCTGCTGAACTGCCAGTGAAAGTATTTTATTGCGATCCTGTATATGTCATAGCCCTGCTGCCAGTGGCATGTGTACTCATCAGTCAAACAGAACTACCCACCATGTTTGATTTACTGTCACTGAATCAAATCCATTTGTGGGTTTCCATAACATAAAACATTTTGCTAGAGATTAATTCCCTGATTTGCATGTTGCTCTTGGGAACTATATTATTACTTTCCTCGACAGATTCATTTTGAAGTCAAGAAAGATGCAGCTTGGATTTTTACTCTGCATTCAAGGTGGTGCCTTGCTCTTTGTTATCTGACCTTTATATTAACTCTTCCCCTTGTTGGTCTCATAGGCATTACTCATATTTGTGTCTGCTAGTGAAAGATTAAGTGATTTCAGCTCAATCAGGACAGTATGAATGGACTCTCAGAATACCTGGTGAATGTACCAGCAAATACCAGGCTTCTGATTTTAGAATTGTTATGTTTCCTCAGGCTTGCTGCTGGGAACATTCTAGAAAATAAAATTGTATTTCTTCACTGAAATCTCTTTCAATTTATACTCGAGAATGAACATCCATTTGCATAAATGCCTACAAAATTGGTCACTTGTAAGGAAGGTTATGTATGGTACAAAGGTTGCTAACTTACTGTAATGTTGCTTAAATAACATGAAATTCAAAGTAGACTCTCCTCACTGGAATTTTCCATACATAAGGAAAATATTTATTTTTTAAAAAGTGTTTATATTCTAATCCTCTTTTAATACTCATAAACTTATTGCTATCTAGGATGGTTGCCAAAGCAATGATTTATAACTTCTCAATTCAAGTAAGTAAACACTGAATTTAATTCGGCTTGGTAAAACCAACATTCTTGCTTGAGCTATCAAAATAATTTAACTGAGTTTCTTTGTTACCAGGGCTACTGATTTTTCTCTTGCTCACAGCATTGCAAACCTGATAGTCTTCATTGGTATCAATTATATCACAGATGAGAACTCATTAAACATTGGATTTTAGCAATACTGCACTGGTCAAGGGAAACCTCAACTTCAACTGGAATCAGAAAATACAGTCATTAAGTGGGTCTCAGTGTCTGATTAATTCAGTCAGTACACCATTAGCTTTCAACATCTTCTCATGTTTTTCATGCTATGAGAATTTGCCCTAACAAAATCAGCAGAATAAAATAAATACACTGGAGACTTCATTCACTTTGCATCAAAAAGTTCCCACAGGAGTCTTAACTAGTGGTGCAGAGGGCAAAGATTTTCTGTATGTCTTGAATCCTCTCACTCAGTCTCACGTAGAAGTTTCAGATAGCCCAGGACTCCTGAATAGCTCCAGGAACATGTGCTTGGGCAGCTCAGTCTGAGTGGAGCCCCTAGCCCTGTGCAGGACAGGAGTCTGAACTACACATCAGCAGCTAGGAAGCTGGAAAGCTTTTCTAAGTTCTCTCCCTGCACTGAATGAGGGTTTAATTGTCCACAGCTGAATAACTGGTGGCATCAAGGATACCAAATACATACTTACACGACTGGCAGGTAGGACACAGGGTCTTCTGGGCACTCCTGCTCTTCTGGTGGGTGTGCTAGAGAGGCAGGGTGGCTCAGTAGCACCAGGTGCTCCTGTGTGGACAATTGTGTCCAGTCCCAGTCCTCTGCTGGCCATTAAAGCAGCTCACTTAGTGCACATATTTATATCTAGATTTAGACACCTAAACTATGTGTGTCCAGTTGGTAGCTGAATCCAGGCTAAGAAGAGAAAAGCTAAATATTGGTCTCAGGCATTTCCATGTATCTATGCCTAGAAATGAGGGATATTTTTGAAAAGACAGATTCCTAGGTCACTTTTGAGACAGCACTGTATGCAGATGTCTGTTGCCAATATTGTTGAGATATTATGTCATGTGACAAAACAGAACAAAACAGAATTGCTATCTTAGAGTCATTCTTTAGGCTTTTTTTTTTTTTTTTTGCTTTCCCTGATTGCAGTGCATTTTTCAACAGCAGCGAAATGAGTTCAGTGTCCACAAGTGCCCTGACCTACTCTTGCATATGGTACACCTGGATTTTATGTTGGCTGGTACACAGGTGTTGCCACTGAAAAGTGGGTATTGGGCAGTGTGATTAATGAAGGCAGAGTCCCTTTACTGATACTGACTTTGCCTCATTTGATCTGAGTTCAAAGCGGGTGAACAACTTAGAGTTTTCACATTGAAAGCTCTTACAGGAATGTGTTTAGTGGTGCATTTTGAACACAGAGTTGTTAATCAGTTTCATGTTTTCATCAGCAAGGTAATTTAACACCTTCTGAGATTAGATGCAAGGTTGTAGCCCATCTTTCTTTAGAAAGGAAAGAGTCATGCTTGGAGTGTATCTGCAGCTGAGGACAGTTTAACTCAAATTCTATTGAGTTAACATGCTTAAATTGATTTGTCTGAAAAATTGCCCCAAGCCACATGCATCTCAGATGTATTTCAGACATATGCATGGCATCATGTCATTAATCTTTTTCTAGGAGTTATACTTTAGAGTCTTTTTCTTCAGATTTTTGTTGGAAGATGCTTTAGGTATTTTTTGATCTCTGCACAAAGATCAGTTAAACTTTTCTCGCCTTCCTTCCTCATTTGTTTTTATGATGACTGTAGCTAGAATGATTCTCTTTTAAGACCTTGTCTGCTGTCGAAATTACCTACAATGTTAACTGAAGGACATTCAGAAGCTGACAGGAATAGCCAAGATTGAAACATACAAATGTTGGATTTTCAGAGGCAATATACTATATTGGTGCATAGGGAAAAGGGATGGAAAGAAAACTGGAGTTAATCTAATATTGTGGAATAATCTGACAAAATAGCACATGAATATATTAAAATATTCTAAGGATTCAGAGAAACAAATAAATAAAAATGGTAATAATTACGTCTCAAAATGCTATTTGTCTAACACTGATGCTCTCCTTCTACAGAAATGATACATTTAAGTCTGTTCATTTTTCCATTTTGACAAATTTTTGGCAGGTCTCCTGATGCAGCTTTGTGGCAGAATTCACTTTTCAATGCAGTGTGCCACCCTTACCTGAGAGGAATTGTGTCTCTTGAGACAGAACAACACATGTAATCCCTTTTGACCTCCCTCTGACATAACTGAAATCCAGTGTGAAGCAACTTTTTGTGAGCTTATGCTACTAAGATTATCACATGCCTGAGATGGATTGGGATGTGTCAAACATTTTTATTGTAGGAAAAAACCCTACTGATAAAATTCAATTAACTTTGTGGAGTACAAAGAAAAACAAGAAAAATGGACTCCAGAATTATGCTTTGGGAAAGTGTTAGTAGCCTGTGTAAAATATAGAACACAGATGACAAACTTTTCCACATGGGTGAGAGCCAAACTTAATGAATATAGCTAATCATGAGAGTGATGTAGATGGATAAAACACAGTTGGAAGGTACACCATTTGCTTGGTGCACCTGGGCGTAGAGAAATTAAATGACTTAAAACTCCTCGGAGAACAATACAGAGAGGTATAAGGAAGAATAAAACAAGAATGAAGAAATAATTTATGCTTCCTGTTCCCAGTGGAGGACAGGCAAGAAAGCTGTCAATGTTCCCTGAAGGAGAGAAAGAAAATGTGAGACAACGAACCCACCTTGGAGGACAGGGAGAATGAAGCTGACTGAGCTTTGATGTTAAAGGCACAGTACTGCTTTAGCTGTCCCCAAGCTGGTATTTTCTTCATTAAATTTTCTTTAAAGGAGAAACCTTACAGTGAATACTGGGCCCTGTGGAAACCAATTAGAGCTCTGTCAATGGCTTAAACAGGACAGAGTTTCCATCAAGCACATATAGATTCATGTGTTCCTCCCTGTTGCTCTGAATAGTTCTACTTGTTACACGTGACTCATCTCAAACTTTATGGAGCACTCTAAATATTAACTGGTACTAATATTTGGCCCCATCTTCAAATTGTTGTACTAATCTTTGAGTACTTGGCACTCTTCAGGTGAAACAAGTCATTACCATTAAGGTCAAATTCAGCCCCAGGGTTACTACAGTCACTGAAAAAAATTTCCCATTACCTAGGGGGAAAAAAGCTCACCCCCAAACCAACCAAAAACTCTGGAAAAATCTGGTTTTAGGTTTTGATGGAGTGGTGTGCAAACCAAGTACAGGTTGTAGGGGAGTGAGGGCAGGAAAGACATGGCCTGATTGGAGTTTATTGGCCCATTGTTATTTAGACTAAACCTCTCCTCCCTGTCCCTTGCCGCCTGCAATCTGGAGGGACACCGTTCTGAACCAAATGGGTGTAACTCTCCCGTACCTGCACTGTTTTGAGCAACAAATGACTGTGGGACATTTGAAAAGAGTCACTATCAGGCAGAACAGTCCTGGAAAAGGCAGTAAACCTTGAGCCCTTCCTAGTAAAAGACATGCCAAAGTTACTACTGAGGCAAATAGCTAGTGGAATTTCAGTATTTCCTTTTCAGTGAAGGTGTCATGATCATGAATGTGACCAAAGAACCTTGTTCCCCAAACACTTTTTTTAAGCCAGGTAGGTAAGTCAGCCTCTCAGACTAGTGATGTTTCAGAAGAAATTAAGGAATTCCTAAAGCCTCTATGTGTACTAAAAAAAGTATGTCTTCATTTCTGTATAGGAACCTGAAATGACCAATTCAGTGATGTCTTTTATTGAGAATATATTGTAGAATATGGCCTGTGACACTTCTGGAAGTGTGAGTTGTTTCTGAAGAAATAAAATGAATTTGCAAGTGTTTTCTTTTATAGGAGACTCACAAAAACTTGTCTCTACAGGCCAAGCAACAGATGCTTTATTGGCAGGCTGCCCTGTTGACAAACTGTCTGTAGTGGGTTGACCCTGGCCAGATTCCATGGACTCATTAAATCCCTTTCTGCAACTAGGCAGAAGGGAGAGGGGTCATCCACCCACCACCTTTATGGGCAAAACAGGCTCAAAGCGAGATAACACCTAAATTTATTACTAACAGAATAAAAGCTAAGCTAAATAGTGAGAAATAGAACAGTCTTAAAACATACACCATATGCACATACTTTCCCCCCACCCCTCCTTCTGTCCATGAGGGCTTGCAGTTGGTTGCAGTTGCTGCCGCTTGTGATGTGAGTTCCCCCACCCCTCGGGGTCACTCATCCATGGGGTGCAGTAAAGGTTGAGTCCCTGCACCCCGATGGGCCTCTGTGGGTTGCAGAGGGACATTCTGCTTCACCATGGTCTTCACCATGGTTTACAGGAGACAGCAGCTGAGTCCATCCCCTGCTCCATGGGGTCCCTCCCATGGGAGCCAGTCTTTAATAGACTTCTCTGACATGAGTCCACCCCTCGGGCAGCAGTTGAGTCTTGGTAGAAGATATTCCTCAGTTGCATCCATTGTCCTGTGCATCTATGCTTGCTCATAGGCCTAGTATGGATGGTGCATTAATTATTATGTGTCACTCATGAAGAACTTGGAGGGAAAAAAACCCTTAAAGCAACATTAGTATTCTGCAAGTAGAATTCCAAAGCTTTTATTATTATATAGCTTTTAAGTTTTTTCGGAGTAGTCCTCAATACTGCTGAATAGCCAGTCTCAGGAATATTGTATTAATGTGCATTTTACAAGGTTTTCAGGGTCTGATAACTGTAGGTATACCCTTACCTGTTTTTTCTACACCAAATCATAAAAAATAACTCAAAATTTTAATGTAATGTTTTGTGAATTAAGGCATTTGGAATTCCTTTGTCAAAAGAGACCCAGGTTTTCTGGAGAAGGTGGGTGTTGTAATTTATTGTGACAAATTGATTTACCAAACAAATTCCATTATCATGTATTTTTAAAGAATCTGAACATTAAACTCATGTCCTAGCGTACCGCCATGATTTCGCTTAGGTAGTACCATGGTAGGACAACTGCAGTCTGAGGCAAGCCTCGGCTTTTTCAGACTCTATTTTTAAGAATTTGTTTCACAAATTGTATCACTATTATTATGTGAGCTCAAAAGATTTTTATGTATTTGCAAAATAATAAAAATATTTATGGAAGTACATGGAAAAAATTTCAAATTGAAAAGATCAATCAATTGTATATGAGGCTCAAATGATTCGATAGTTTTGATTACTTTTATATGAACAAAGTATAAAACAAAGCTATTTGTTTCCCCTCTTGAAAACCTATAAGGTCTTTTCTTTAATTACTTGATACAGTGCTGTAAAAAACCCCAATGAATTATGCAACAGATGGCAAAAGAAAAAGGTTCCTGCATGTTGTGTGTCTTTCTTACAGTGTTCAAACTCTTCTCTGGAAACAGCATCACTTCTATAGCACTTCAAAAAAATGCTGGGGAGAGGGCTATGGAGTCTCATCCTCTTTGAAGAACTGAGAACTGTTTTCAAAAGAAAGAAATGTGATGTTGCAAAAATAGATTTTAGGGTCCAGATTCTGATCTTAGGTTTATTGGTTTACATAGATGGGTATATATTGATAGAGACAGTAGAACATCTCTGTAGTTACTCCACTGTAAGGAAGATCACATTGTATGTAAACCTTTTTGCAAGCAGGCTATGAATTGCTTCAGTCAATTTTAAAAGCAGGCAGATTTTCCTCTACTGAGACAAGCTCTCCCTTCAGTCACCAATACAGACAAAATCAAATCTCATGTCTGGAGTAAAATTTTAGAGTGGTAATGTCATTTCACGCCAAGTGATCAGGATTGTTGGTCCTTTAAAGATCTGTAATGCATGCTGTTCATTTTAAGCTAATTAAACTGAATAAAAAGTATTAATACATTTGAAATCACCAGTTTGCTTGTTGATGTTAATTTCTTTCCTAAAATTGGATGTTGCTGAGTGAGTCAAGCCTGCAAATCTGTTGAACTAACATGGAATTGTCAAAATACTCAGTGTCAATGTAAACATGTTTGTGTAACAGATACTGAGCAAGATCACAGTGCAATTGTGGGAAATACTTTTAGCTTTGGCTAATCAATTTCACAAGAGACTGATGACCTGTCTGGTGCTCCAGGGGCAGTTTTTCAAATGAATTCTGACATGAAACATCACAGATGGGAATACTGAGCAGGCAAAGTGTTTGATCAGGTTAAAATGAAAGGTGGAAGAAAGGGAGTACTCACACAATTTTCATTACAATCTATATGTAGCTACCTAACTTGGGGGCCTTGCTTGAGTCATGGCCAGTGGAGTCAAAAAGGGATCTGTAGGATGACTCAGAACTCTTGTGTGACACTAGCTAGGTCTTACCTACATCTTTCAGGCACTCTCTGGAGAGTTCTGTTTCTCTCTATAGGTGTAGCATTGGGGAATAGAGGCTACTAATGGAGGAACCTAGGACATATTCTTTTTCAGATGCTTGCAAAGATCAACCTACACACAAATGACTTTGAGGCAGAGAATGAATTTGACTTCAAAGCCCAAACTGATTGACTTCTTGTGAAATCAAAAGCCAACTCATTCATTTGTTCCTTTTCCTCCATGCTCTATAGGGGAGGCAAAGTGAGTGAGCATTTTGTGAGTGCTTAGTTGCTGTCTGGGATCAACCCATGGTCTGAACTGGACTGAAGATGTAGAGGCAAAGATTGGTGTTAGGCTTTCTTTTTCATAAGTATGCTATAAAACAGAAACTTTAAAATGGCAGTTGCCATCAACATTCTATCCACCACACCTGAAGAAAAAGTTTTGAATTTTATGTCACTGAGTGACACGATACAGTCTCAGCGGTGATGTCATCTCTGAATTCTCCTGTGATCAACAGATTCAGAGAAATGAGTGCTATGAAGAACCTGGAAGATAGCTGTAAATCGTTATGAATGCATATCATGTATCTTACTTTTTATTATTGTTGTTATATGGTTTATAAAATTGTGCAAGAAAATATTGGCAGGAGTGGACAGGGCATTAGTCGGGGAGCGTGTAGTTTAGTTTCATGTGCTACCATTTGGTGACTTCTCAAAGCTGTCACTGCAAGATGTTTTTTGTGAAAGTTCCCAGCTTGAAACCCCTCAAAATCTGATGATGCAAGATGGAACATAAATCTTTGGAATAGGTAAATAAGCTCTGAGCTCTTGACTTTGAGTGAAAGATACTGAGATCCATGCAGTTGCTTTGTAGCAGGAGTCTGTTTCTGGAATATCAACTCAGGCTTTTGAAGAGAGAGTTGCTACCTGTATAATATCCTAGACATCTTCCTACAGCTGCAAACAAGTAATCTTTCCCTGTGTAAAAATATTGTGGCTCTAAATGTTTTCAAGGGTATGGTTTGTTTGCGAGTAAAACATGTACCAAGCAACTGGCAGCACAAGCAATCTACCCAAAATGCATGTGTTCACCTGTCATTCCTGTATTGCAGGCATAATAGAAGATAACTGGGTTCAGCTCAATTGGAAGAGCCACAAACCAGCAGAAAGGCATCTTGCTTCATTGAGCCTGGGGTACTCTGTGCCTTTCAACCAAACGCTTTACAGGCCATAGCAAAGTATATGATGAGCAGGTCTGGTTCACCTTTAGTTATTTCTCATATTGTTGCATGATCTTTGCCCATCAGTAGAAATCATTTAAGAATATTTATAATCCCATAGACATTAGTCTGGTTTCTTTTGATTAGATCAAATACCAAAGGAAAGCAAGCTGCCAGAGTGAAAAAACAGTGATGGATTCCAAAATTTTTTATACAGTCCTCAATGTACAAAAGGTCCTGCTACTCTGAACAAAGTAGAAAACAAACATCAGACAGCAATATCTTTTCTTGGTGAAATTCCAGGCCAACAGTTTCTACCCTGCTCCCTGGACAACACTGCTAACTTACCCACATGCCCTTGCTGTGTGTCTGACTCCTGTTTTCTGTGTGCACTGCACTGAGTAAGCAGAGCTCAGTATCTTGTTTTATGTCAATCTCCCAATACAACTTTTCTGTCCACCACATTCAAGACTGCAGGTCCACTTATCATGTGTCAGAATTTCTGTGTGAAGTTTTCCCTTATTTCTTCTTTTCCACGGAGGGACTGGATGGTTTCTCACAACATTTCTGAATTAAGAGCAGCTGTTAGATCTGCTGTCACAGTGGAGTTGTGCATAAGCATTAGCATAACAACAGCTACAGGAGGGGAGGAAGAAAGGAAAAAGTTGGTCTAAATTCACACAGTTGTTCAAACAGTATCATGTTAAATTGCATAGTCTTTTAAGAAGAGCAGTTATCTGGACTATTTGCCCTTGTAAGTACTCTGTATTTGTCAGCAGATGGCATTCATTGCACATTAACTATTCCACCAATATTACCACATCTACTTTAAAGCACAAAGCATATGGTTTCCTCAAAGAGACACATTATTTTCTCATTTGCAGTTCAGTGTTAATTGTGAACTATTTAGTGACAAAAAAAGGGAAGGTAATTTTTCATCCTCATTTACTTTGACTAACAGATTTAATAGAGTCTGCCATTGTGCAAAATGTAAATAAGACCCATGATGGCAAAAAGGTATCCATGGTATACAAGTTAATAGAAGGTCACACATTGGCTTTTGGCAGGAAACTTGACAGCACTGCTGAAACATTTTGGAAAATACTAATTGAGAGGTTCCAGCAAAATGCCAAAAGGGAAAAATATCTCTTTTATCCCCTCAACATGAGTTCAGAAAGCCAAAAACTCACTGAAAATGGCTTTAAATATATTTTTATATTTTCATTGCTAGTGCATGCCAAACTGGGATGGTAATAGCACACCCCAACCTCATAAAAGTGCTGATAATCTGCACAGACTGCCCTTTCAGTATCTCTGGGGAGGAGCCTGGCCCTTCCACACAACCCTGATGCACACATTGTTCTTTGGCGTGCCTTGAACCTCTACTCATACCCATCTGTCTAGATGGCACTATGCCTGCTGGTCATAAGTTGTCATATCAATTTTGATAGAGCATAAGTACCAATTAAAGATTTCTTTGCAGCTAGAGTGCAGAATGTGAAAAGTCTCATTTTATCAAATAATAAAATTGTCAAACTATCAAATAATCAAATTATCAAATAAAGCTAAGATGAAGCCCCTGTTCTTCAGTCCTTTTGATGAAAGTTACTAATATTATTAGGAAACCCAAAAGGCAAAATTAGCACAACATGAAATTTGCAGAATGCTCATCTGTTTTCACTCATGAATGAATTTATGATATTTTATAACTTTATTTCTCAAGCATGTCTATGAATACAGAAATAATTTTACATTATTATTATTGTTAATACCAATCATTAAACATATACACATATATATATATATACTTACACACTCAATTTATTTCTCTTTTTCCCAGCCCCTGCTATTTAATTATGCAAATTCTATTTTTGAATAGTTGGGACCAAACTGAGCTTGCTCATAGTCTTCCGACTATACTTGCTTTCAAACCATTGACCAAATTTTGCACTCATGGAAAAGGTTAAACTCAAACAAAGATCACCAGGAATGTATTTATTTAAGGTAGGAGAGTATGTATTTGAACAGCTGTTCCTCATCCTCATTCTTCTTCTTCTAACAGTGATTTGTGATTTTCCTTAGACAGAATTACAGGCATACCTGTATAGCAGAGGATAACCTCTGCTATGTTTTCATTTAACAGATCTCACACAGAAATTTGAAGTACAATAAGATTTAGTTATTACATGCTGCAATCCACAATCAGGCAGCTCAGTGTAACAAAGAGGAGATAAAGACTGTCCTAAATGATAGTATCTATTAAGCATATCAGTAACCTATATGCACAGAGATGTCATTACAACATCTAGATGCCAAATGCCCTGGGTTCTGGCATGATGTTCTTAGTATGCACAGGAGCCAACTGGCAGTGTATTTGGGAGTCAAGCTTGAAGAGTACGCAGTCGTATACTTTACTTTCATAACATATTTTTGCTGTGCAAAAGGACCGCAGTATTGCACAGGAGATCTTCCTGCCCACCTTTCTCCACCCTACCAGGAGGAGGTTCTCCTCCTTCTCACAGAGGAAATAGGTGAAGGAGCACCTGAGAACACAGGGGAGCACATATGATGATTGTTATATTAATGATTTTCTCACAGGGAAAACTTTCTCTGCTGAACCTGATATTTGGCATCTGGGCAAAAGTGTCACCAAATCACCGGTATTTTTTTAGCAACTGGCAATTCTTTAAGAGATAGCAGAGTTAATAGCTATATGCTTGTCCTGCATTTCCAAGGAATTTTGCTTATGTCCACAGTAAACTTCTAATTAATAATTTCAGAAAATGTTTTCACACAGAGTGAAGTAAGAAAAATTTCAACAGGTCTGTGTTTGAAAGGGTACTTCTTAACCCGTAGGAGGCAATCTCAGACCTTTTACGATGACCTGTACTATTTTTCTGAACCAAAATGGGAAAATTTTTAGATGTGTATACATGGCATCTAGGATATATGTACCCCATAGTACTGACCTATTCCCAGCTTCTCCCCAGGTGAGGATATGTAGAATATTTCAGGTCACTGACTCAAGTGTATTTCAGATCTGTTCAGTGAGCCATGAAAACTCAGTCAGTGTGATTGCAGGTTGCTGACGTTCCCCGTCATAAACAATAATTACAGCAGTAGTTACTGTGACCAGTCAGAAAACGCCATCCAAGTTAGGGAGAAGCATGTCATCCAGGGGTAATGCCACTGTGAGTTTATTTATGCAGGTCTTCTTGTTCTGGCCTGAGCTTGAAGATCTGGGCTAGTCCTTTTGTTATTGTCATTATACATTTGAAAATATAATCTCTGTAAGTTGATTCCTCCCGCACAGGGCATAAGGTGAGATGTGTCTTTATGGCCTGTAATCACTAGGTGTAGGAAATGGAGCAAATAAAGCCAGAAGCATCAACGACTATCAGTTGTGATGGGGATTTTTTGTCTCCCAAATCAGTTTTAGGCTCTGCGGTTTCCAAGAACATGAGCTATGATAGAAACCAAGAAGTGCCATCTGGTCCAATTTGTCTGCACGTTTGTGCTGTTCTGAATCCCAGCTCTTAGTTTTTTCTCCAAATTCCTAATTTTCCTTTCCTTCCACAGATGCCATTTGACACATCACCAACCATTTGCTTTCATCATTTTCCCAGGTGATTTTGAAATTGTACCTCGGACCTCAGTGCCACATTCTCCTCTGCTGTGTTCCCCATGTGTTCCATTTTTGGTTCCTATTTTTCAGTTAACGTTTGCAAACCTTTCAGCACATTATGGGTGCAAATTAACTTAATACACATTATTGCTTGGTCTGTCCTAGGCTTTTGCAAGCCTCTGTGACATGATCTTTCAGCCTGATCTATTTTCTGTAGCTATCAATCAAAGGCCTTTTTTGGAACAGTACATTTTATTTGGTTATATTCTTTTTATTCCAGCTCACTGTTATTTTATTATAGAGGTCAGTACTGTGACCTATATTCAAAAAGATCACCTTTGAAATGAAGCTATGAATATCTCAATATTACTAGATAACAATGTATTTACAGCTACATAATCTCTCTCCTGCTCACATTCCTCTAATTAGTTTGACACAAAATCCATTGTTTCAGAAGCTCTGGATGAAAGCTTGCCTCTGGCACTATGCTAGAAATGTCTGAACTTCTGACTTTCTGAAGCAGCCAGATTCCAGAAATACATCCTTGAAGGACATCAGACCACAAACTGCTCAGTGTTATGAGCACCTTTCCACTAATAAAAGGTAAGGTGATGGATCATAGAATCATAGAATATTCTGAGTTGGAAGGGACCCACAAGGATCATCAACTTTTTTAGTCCTGTGCACGACATCCCAAAGAATCACACAATATGCCTGAAAGCATTGCTAAAACACTTCTTGAACTCTGGGAGGCTGGGAATTCTGGTGCTCTGGCCGCTGCCCTGGGGAGCCTGTTCCAGTGCCCAACCACCCCCTGACACAACTTCAGGCCATTCCCTGGGGTCCTGTCCCTGGTCACCACAGAGAAGAAGAGATCAGTGCCTGCCCCTCCTCTGCCTCTCACAAGGAAGTGGTAACTGCAGTGAGGTCTCCCCTCAGTCTCCTCTTCTCCAGGATGAACACACGTTCCTCGCACAGCTTCTGCTCAAGGCCCTTCACCATCCTCGTAGCCCTCCTTTGGACACTCTCTAATGGCTTAGTATCTTTCTTATATTTTGGTGCCCAAAACTGCACAGAGGTCAGGCCACATCAGAGCAGAGCAGAGTGGGACAATCGCCTCCCAGGTGTGGCAGGGGTGTCATTCTGATGATTGGGGTGGCAGATCATCCACCACTCAAAAAACAATCATCTCTCAAGTTAGATAAGATTAACCTCTAAAAAGTAGCTACTTTTCCTAATTTTGCTGGTGTTGAACAAAGGACTTTGGTGATTTGTGGATGAAGACCTTTAGCCAAGACATGAGTAAGAAGCAGAAGTTAGCAAGCATCATCAACATTTCGAATTTATTTGGGTTTTAAATCGATAGCTTTCTTCTATATCTTTATGTTTACTAAAGTTTTGAAGAACAATTAATGCATTAGAGGATGGATGAAACCTGATCGGCTTGATAGGTATGACATTATGTGCAAAGCCAGAATCCTAGGCTTCATTCCAGCTTCACCAAAAGCTGAGTGGCTCAGTGAATGCCTTTCCTTCTCAATGCCTTTATTTTCAATATGTAGGAATAAAATAAAAAACATCTTTTCTTGCTGCTATCTACTCTTTTCTTCTCCTTGATACATGACAAGCTTAGGAGTAGTCTCTTGACTAAAGATGCTGTTTAAGACTTTTCAGGATTTTGTTCTGCCTAATGGAACACATCCATAACATTAATAAAATCCTCATATGAATTTAGACTGCTCTGATTTTAGATTGCTAGAAAACCCAGTGAGAGCCATGTCACACATTTTTAAGGTAATTAACTGACTTTGCAGTGTACAAAAAGTACTGTGAGTTCATGCAGCAGGGATGAGCTGCCTGTTTCCTCAAGCTCTGGTGTTTTTTTTGATGCTTTGGAAGAGATTCTTCTGCATCCTATCAGTTTTCTCTAAAAAAAAATATAATAAAGCTGGAAATAATTCCTTTGAGTCGCAGACATTCAGGAGAGAAGAAAACAAATTTGTTCTGATTTGATTTGGTTCATTTCTCGAGTAATATTGCCTTTATATGTGAAATTTCATTTTGTAAAAGCAAAATAAGGCTGCAAAAAGTTTGTCCTTAAAACAAGAGCACAGGCAATTTCACAACTTATTGTTGTGAATGAGCCTTTCTACAGTCAACCCACTGAACTTTTTCTCCCAGAAGTGTCCAGAAACATCAACATTAGAATAAAATACACTGACTTATTTCATTGCAAAAAGGGTAAGCAAAGTGTAATTTGTTACTTATAGACTTTTTCACATAGAGGGAGCTGAAGTTATTGTTTCAGTGAAAATTCACAGTGACAATAATCCATTTACTGATGCCTGTGATCTGCTATAAAAGAAAAATGCTCTTGATGGCAGCAGAATTCTAGTCATTGGCACGTAACTCATGTCAGTGCTCCAGTTAAGTATTTTGTACCATGTCCCTCCCACATGTAGGAAGCTGAACAAGCTTCTGCAAGTTAAGTCTCAGCTGTGAGAGTTGTGGGGGTTTTTTTAAACAAGAAAACCCACTGAGCACTAAAATCTTGTTACTTTGATGATGGTGGAGGTGAAGGCTTTTAGTGGAACTTTGTTTTTGGTTCTGTCTCTTTGGACATCCTATATCAATTTCAACTAAATAACCTCAATGAAATGAACTGAATGCCTAGTTGTAAAAAAATAATTTTTGCTCTTTTTTTTTTTTTAATGTAGACAAAGTAGGTAGAGAAGAATAAACTTAATATGAGTTCCCCTGTGCAAGAAAGATTTTTTTCTTTTTTTATTTCCAGTTTTCTGCTTTGGAATCATGAACTAAATCCATATGAAATTCATGTCAGTGATGAAAGATATGGAAGAGACTGCATAAAAACATAAAGTCAGATAAAGACAGTGAAAAAGTCAGATCCAATTTGAAACCAAATTATTATTAACACTTTCAGAAGTTTTTATCATCTAAAAGAAGCCAGTTAGAATAAAAAGAATTTATTGTGTGTTGGCTAAAGGTGTCTCTTGAGAGAATAAAATGTTATTTAGGCTGTAGGTGTTAAGGAGTAAACTTGAAGAGCCAAAAGTCAACAGCAATTTAAAATGGAATTTATCAGACTCACTTAACTTACTCCTCATTATCAAGTATCCTGAAGTTCCTAATTTATTACTCTTTAGAATACACAGCTACAAGGCTGGAAAACTCTCTTCTGCTCTACAAATAAGTAATTGAAACCAAGCACTTGGAAAGTCTTGAATTCATCAAGTAGTATCCAGAAAAATAATTCAAACTCGAGAACGGTCTTGTAGAGGAGAAAAACTGATATATTTCAAATAATATTTTCAGTAAACCAAAAAAGACCTGGGAATAAATACTCAATAGATAACTATAGTCTGAAAAATTGCCATTGACTGGGCTTAGTCAAGGCTGGATGTGTCCAACACGTTTGAATGTGTGGACACATTCTTTTTGGAGGGGCATAAACCTCTTAGAGTAATTGTCAGTCAAAACCTGCCTTCGTAAGGAAAACTGTATGCATGGCCTATGTACAGAGGGAAGTGTTACTGCTAGTTTTGGGAAGGCGTGTGCATGAAAAGAGAGCCAGCAGAAAGACTGTGGAAACAGTCAGTGGAGTCTGAGAGGATCTCCATGGATGATTTAATGAATTTTAAAATAATCTCCCTAGAAACTATGGGCCAAACTTCTCCAGCTGTTCCATTTTAGAAGGCTTCAGGGATAAACATGCGATAGATATGTCCTACAAAGTTTGGAGTCCAGTGACAGCATCATATTTCTATTTTACCCTCTGCTCTGGTAACCAGTGAGAACAGCTACTGGGATTCCAAGTGTGCCCTTATTAATCAACACCCACTTGTTGTTAATTATCGACATCCTAGTGATGATTCTTGAGTAGTGAGTAGCAGTATGCTTGTCACTGAGGACTTCAGCATTTAAAATTTTCTTCTGTTGTTCTATAGCAGCTTGTCTTTTTTTTATTTACCAAAAGGCATTATATTAAAATCCCTTAGAATTGTCCCAAATATAAGCACGTGCTAGAAAATAATCTTTCCTGAAAAGTAAGGAGGAGAACACTGTGGGGAAAAAGGAAAATCTGTGTGGCTGTTGTACGTGCTCACCTATGAATTAGGGATTCACAAGCTGTGCTACTGACCATGCCAATCTGACATTTAGACTAAGGACAGATGTGTTTTTTTAGGTCTACGTCATGTCCCTGATTCTGACAAAGTCTGATGAATTCAGTGGAGGACTCAAGTCAGAGTGAATTGGGTATGTTAAACAGTTGATCCCTGCAAAACTTTCTTATTTGAAATAAGGCACTTTATGAAGAGCTAAAATATCTAGAGATTTCAGGGAAGGAAGTCTTGGATAGAATATGCTTCTGATTCTGCTGTGGCTGACCCACAGACCACTATTTGTCCTTCCAGCAATAGCACTAGAAATCCATCATTTCCAAGATTCTGGTCCCGGCAATGGCCTATTGCAATGTGCCTGTTCCTTGTTGCAATGCATGTATCCATGCTGTTGGACATGAGGGCAGCAATTGTTTTTGTCAAAGGGACAACAATATGTGTCTGGGCTATGATGAAGGACATATTTCCTACCTTATATACCCACTGTCCTTTCTTGAAGAAAATTCATTTCTATACATGTTTTTTCCAGAAACATGCCCCGTTTCCTGAGCAGACAGATTTTGTTTTCCTTTCTGTCTCCTGGTCAATCTTATTTAAAGTGTTTTGTTTTGTTCTGTTTTTCCAGAATTGACATATGCAGTGATTCCATTTCCCCACATAATATGATTTCTTTTCATGGGAAAACAGGATTAAAAATTATTATGTAGATAGCCTTTTCTGTCCCACACCAGTGTGTGAATAATCAAACCACATTAACAATCTCCTTTTCCCCCCACCTCACCCAAGGTTTTCCTCATATGAACTGTTGGTGTTATCAAAATATGCTGCACTGCATATTCTTTTTCCTTCTCATTATTTATTGATACCACATATCACTTCTTGACTAAGATTTTCTGAATTGTCACAGAGTAATAATAGGCTTTAATAATATATTGCACAAAGAGCCAGACAGTTTATCTTGAAATATGTCTAGTCAACCAAATCCTCTGACTTTTATTTGGTTTTAGCTAAGGCATCAACAAATGCCTCTTATACAATCCTGCTTTTCACTTGTCTCTCCTAGGTCAGCAGTCTTTACAGTGTTGTATGTCCTCACAATTAATTGCTCTGCAGTGCTGAAAGTTTAAGAAGTCTAGAGAAGTGTCACCACGTGAATACAATTGGTGTCCTCGTGAGCACTGGCTGCTAAACTGTCTGGAGAGGGTCAGGAGAGGCTGTGGCATGATGTATCTCCACTTCAGCTGAGCTGGTACCAAGCTCTGAGATCGAACTTCAAAAGAACTTTGAGAGCTCTTTGAGAGACAAGCTTCAGGATCCTGGGTCTTGAAGACCTTTATGAAATCCAGAGGTATTATCAAGACCAAGATACAATTTGCTTTCTGTGCCTGGGACAGAAAGCCTTTTGTATGCTCTGTTGGGTTCTATGACCCAGATCGCCCCAAGAGTGCAACCCTTGTACTTCAGTGAGTGTGGAGATCTGTAGCTGTCACATAACTCTGCTTTTTTCAGCTACAACAGTAGGACAGCCTGGCCTCTTATTGCAGTCTTGAAAACTAATGCACTCCTCCTCTGGTCTTCTACCCCATTTGTCTGGTTTTTCTGTTGTCAGCATTGCTTTAGTCCTAACTGTCTGCATCAGAGTTGTCCAGATGTTGACATTT
Organism: Grallaria varia; assembly: GCA_013396735.1. Taxonomy (NCBI): domain Eukaryota; kingdom Metazoa; phylum Chordata; class Aves; order Passeriformes; family Formicariidae; genus Grallaria; species Grallaria varia. The sequence continues at coordinate 75,590 of VWZG01001179.1, forward strand.
CTGCCTGTCATAGAGCTATTTGTATCTGTCTCATAAGTCTTGCATGAGCAAACTTTAACTTTTTTTCTTTCTTTAATCTCTACTTCAAATATTTATAAGAAATTGGATTTTTCATTGTATCTTCTCTTTGAACAGATGATTGCTGGTTGTGGTGTTTCTTTCTTCTTCCTCTGACATCGAGGTAATTCTGACTCTATTTCTAGCTACACACCATGTATCCTTCCTAACAAACTGTAGTTTCTTGTCATGCAAATCCCTCCCAGTAACTCACTTTTTTCCAGGAGGCACATGCTATTTTAAGAACTGTGCAGTGTTATCTTATGGATTCCTCTCAGGCTTGTGATATAGCTTTACAGTTTCAACTTTCACTGGGAAAACACAATGTCTGCTTTGCAGATGAAGTGGCAAGGGATCATAAGAATGGGACTGTGGATTTTATGTCATGTGTGCATTATAGACATCTGAGTGAGTCACTCCAGGCTCTCTAGACAGTTGTCCTGGTTTCAGCTGAGATAGAGTTAATTTTCTTTTTGGCATCTAGTACAGTGAGGTGTTTTGAATTTACTGTGAGGTAATACATGGATGTCTGATTTGTCGCTGATCAGTGTTTACTATAAATCAAGGACTTTTCAGTGTCTTATGCTCTACCAGTGAGCAGGTGCATGAGAAGTTGCAGGGGGTCATGGCCAAGACAGCTGACCCAAACTAACCAAAGGGATGGATATTCTATACCATAGAACATCATTTCCAGTATATAAACTCAGGGGAGCTGGCCAGGAGTGTGCAATCGCTGCTCAAGGATGGGCTGGACATTGGTCAGCAGGTGGTGAGTAATTGTATTGCACATCACTTATTTCTCTTGGATTTTATTCCTATTGCTTTTTCCTTTTCATTGTCATTATTATTATTATATTGTTCTTATTTCATCCCACGAGTTTTACTTATCTATTTCCAATTCTCCCCACCGGGGGCAGGGCTTTCACAGCCATGGAGTCAGCCCAGCTACCAGGAGTAATGCTTGAAGACACACGTGTAGTAGGTAATTGCCTGGGAGACCTTGAGTCAAACGAAATAACCATTCAGACAGGTGAAAACTCTGAAGTGTATAGGTAGAAATTAATTATTTTGCAACTCTGCAGCATTTTTTTTTTTTTTTGGAGATTCAGCAGAAAAAGCTGTGTTTAAGAAATTTGTTCAACATGCCATGTGATTTCCAAGGTGCTAAAGCTGGAAACAAGATCAACAATGACGAGAACCTGAATAATACGGAAATGACTGGAAAGGCTTTATTAGACTTTTAGTTTTTGAAGACCAAAGCAGTTCATTGTGGAGTCCTTTAGCCCACAGAGGAGAGATCTGATCCTGAGTGGGTGGTTATGTACACCACAACTAGGAACTATAAATATACTTTGTTCACAGCTAATCAGTTCAGAGGGATGTGTGTGGTACAAAGATTTTGGTCCAATTAACACAGTCTGTTGACTTTCTATATAGAGGATTTAGCAAGGACTGTGATTAAGCTCAAAAATACATGCCAATTGAATCCTTTCTCTGCCTCAGAAGAAAAAAAGGCACAGGTGAACTTTGTTAATGGAGGAAGACAAATACTTTAAAACAAGACCTGCTGTGCCTTTGAGATGTGTGCATGAGAAACAGGAGCATTAGAGTTGGTTGCTGTCATGTCCAAATTACATTTTAACTTACTGAGTATAGATGCATTCTTTCACAACACATTTTATATACTTCTATCCCTGCGTGGAAATATAATTAGATTTTATGTGTTTACTGCTACATATTATGATGTCTATACCAGGAAGAGGAAGAAGGTGCATATCCATCACTTTCACTTAGAATACCAACAAATAAACGTGTTATTAATTCTGGAGTAATTTCAACGCTCTGTACCTGAGTGTCTTTCAGTTATAAATGGAAGTCTAATATTATAGGAAACCTGCCATATTTGTATGTCATGTGAAACATTTTTTTTGAAAATCTGTCATTTCACAGAACATAGAGGAGTACTTGCACATTGCGCCCTGAGATCAAGGATATTATATGTATGTTTCTGTCTCAAAGGGATGGAATCCCATAGGAATTTCATAGCTAAGGCACTAAATTTTTTCTTTTTTCAGAAACTTTGGAGCAAAATAATGTTGAGACTGTGGGAGCAGTGTTGGGTGAGAAGGGACAAAGCTGTAGACCCAAAAAGACTGGAGGAGCTTTTTAAATGTGGATCTGTGGAACCTCTCTTCTCCAAGGAGGGAAAATGCATAATTCAAAACTTGTAAATATGTTTCCACTGTGCTATCTTTACTACAGACTCAGAACTAATGGGGAAATTCAACCTGGACTTATGAGAAATGGCTAAAAGATATTTGCTTTGGGGGAAGTCAGTTCGTGAGAATGATTACTTCTGAAAGGTCATCATAGTGTGGTCTAACCTTGTTCCAAGTACACATTCATCTTAAATTTCATGATGTGTAAAATGTTATCAGGTATCCTAATGGTACAGCTGATGATGTAGTTCTACACCAATCAGTTTTTCATGGTTATCCTTAATTATGCCAGTGAAAGCAAAAGTTCTTGGCTCTCTATATTTGCTAAATTATTTGGTCTATTTTCTCGTTATTCTTTCATCATTTACTGGCAATAGTCTGGGGAGTAAATGTTTAGAAGATTTTTAGATATGTTTGAGAAATCTTTTAATTTTACATGTGACAGGCCGGAAGTGTAGAGTCATGGGGTTTTTCTGATGAGCTGAGATGCAATTCTGTTTTAAAGACAAAGACAAATATGCCCTCAAAATTCCAGGTTCCTTGCTGGCTATAGAGACAGGCTTTATTATTGGTCAGGCATGAATTGTACTTTGCTACCTAACAATATTCCTGTTATTTCTTAAAGAAATCTATTCGCAAATGTAAATGTTCTCTCAATGATAATTAATGCCTGGGAAATATGTCAGCAAAACTTAATTTGTTTACTCTATGTAATTTGTTTGTTAATGAACTGTGTATGAATGAAGCACAGTCTCAGCATATACATTTTCATTATTCAGATTTATTTGTTGAAACGTGTTGTTGACAGGGTTTGCTCCTCTTTTGTGATTAACTTGTTAAACAAATTTGTTACTAACTTTTTTTTTTAATGACTTATTCTGCTTCTTCACAAAAAGCATATTGTCTTGCTGTTCCTTAAAGTTTTGAGCACCATATTTAAGGTCAGGATCTCCATGGAGACTTTAGCAAAGAAACATGAAGTAATTCATATGACCTGCAATGCAGTTTTTGAATTTTACTATAATTTGCATGTCTGCTTGCTAAAATGTCCTTTAAAAAACCTGATATGTCATTGTGTAGTCTTGGTTTGCATAAAAATTCTGAACATAATTCTATGGAGAAATTTTGCAGTAAACACTCCAAAACCACTCATAAATAGCAAAAGAAACAAGAATAGTTTGACAGTTTCAGTCACATGTGATGATATTCTAAGTGTCAAGTTGTTGCTGAGAAAGGAGTGTAGATGTGCAGATGTAGTGTCTGGGAACTTTTCTCTGGGGTTTTATGACTAGAAGAAGAGATCCAGAATGTTACCTGTTAAATCTGAAAATGAAAATCCTCATGGACTGAGCAGACTACTAGCTGGTTTGTGAAAAATGTCTTGATGTTAATTTTCAGCTTTTGGAAATTAGAACATAAAGTCTGTAGTTATCATTTTAAATTAATAAAATATTTTTCCAGTGTTGGTATTTCATACTTTCATTCTTGTTTCCCTCTATGAAATTGTAGCTATAAATAATTCAGACTATCTTTTTCCATCATATGCTATGTCAGAATATATTTTGCTTCATTTCAGAATAATATGTATTATTTATTGTAAAATTTAAAGACTAATATATTGTCAGTGCAATAATAAAAAATAGGTGATAGAATCAGGAGTAATTTAGGTGGAGAAGGAAACCTAATTTAACTCACCACAGGGCGATTTTTGAGGAGAGCCTGACTTTTGAGCATGCCCAAGGGCGTAGTTTATACCACCTCTCTGTGTACCTGTTCCAGTGCTCTACCATCCTTGCTATGAAGACCTTTTTTCTCTTACTCTTCCACCTGTGGAGCAATTTGTGTTCATTGCCTCTTGTTCTTTTGCTGTGCACTTTCAAAGTGCCTGTCTTTACGTTCTTTGCACTCTCTCTCTAGTTTCTTCCTTTTCTACTCTTCCACAGTGAATAAACCGCGTTCTCTCACCTGTCCCTGAATGCCATGCGTTGCAAACCCCTGACCTGTGGAGCGTCACTGCACTCAATCCAACGTGTTCATGTCTCTGTCAAAGTGGGAAGACCAGAGCTGGACCCAGCACTCCGGATGTATTTCACCAGGGTTGAGAAGATGAGAACGTCGTCTCCCACATCTCACTAGCTACACTTTTGTAGTACAGCCCAGTCCAGGGTGTGGTTTGCTTTCTTTGCTACCAGGGCACACTGCTGACTTACATTCAGCTCGGTATCCATTGGCACACACAAGCGTTTTTCTGCAAAGCCACTTTACAGGCCAGGCACCCACCAGCATCTACCAGTTCTTAGGTCAGTCCTCTAAGGTGCAGAATTTGGCATGCTTGAGCTTGATAAATTCTCTGTAAATGCATTTCTCCAGACTGCCAAAGTCCTTCTTAACAGCAAACCTGCTGCTGGTTTGGCATCAGTCACACTTATCCAGATTGTAATTATCCATAATCTTCTCAGGATGCATTGTGTCTCATCATTCAGTTCATTAATAAACACAAAAACCAGTGTTGGCCTCAGTATAATTTCCCCTCCCTAATATTACTGGAAATTGACCACTCCATTGTACCACTGATAATAGCCTTTTCAATTTGGCAATCTGAATAGTTTTCTGCTCACCTAACTGTCCACACATCAAAGCTGTATTTCACCAGCTTGATGATAGGACCCTTCGGGAATCTGTACTGAAAGCTTTGCTACACTTAAGGTAAATGACCTCAGCTGTGGTCCTCTTGTTCCCAAAGCCAGTAATTTCTTTGCAGAAAACAGTGGTATCGTGCAGAGATGGAAAATCTGTGCTGACTGTTTTCAGCCACAACCTTTCTGTCTTTTGCCATTTGCTCTCTGACCCCATTAAACAGTGGTCCCATACTTTGTGTAGTCTTAATTCTGTCAGTGACGCTGTTGCCCTTCACATCCCTTGTTAGTTTCAGCTCCAGCTGAGCTATGACTTTCCTAAATCTTCTCCTGTAAGTTGAAACAGCATCTCTACATTCCTGCTAGGAGTCCTCTCCTCGCTCCGCGCTCCTGAATACTTTTTTTGAGTTCAGTCATAAGTCCCTTGTCCACCCATGCTGGCCTTTGGCCACTCTTCCTTAAATGTCTTCACACTGGAGTGGTTCACCCATGTCCTTTGAGGAAGTTAGTCTTGATCATCCACTGTTCTGCACCACTTTGTCCTTCAAAGCTGCCCCCCATGGGATCCTGCCAGCCAGTTACTTCAAGCTAATATGCATCATCCTGACACCACGAATGTTGTTCAGTGATGATCATCAGAGATTTTTAAGAGAGTTTTAGTTCAGTTTTACAGTGTATTTCAAGGGCTTGACCCAGCCCAGTTGTACCTGATCTCACCCCAGTAGTCTGAGCCAAAGTCATCATCCCATCTAACAGAAAGACTAAAATCTATGGCCCTGGAGATATTAAGATACCTACACTGATTTAAATGAAAATTAGCATATTTCTATATTCTATATAGATATCTGGATATAGTCCTAAAATGTCTTGCATTTAGACAGTGTATTATGCAAATGCACACTTGACTCAAAGATGAATTTCAGCAAAACTGCAAGTCCAGGCGAATGAACCAAATTAACAGTTCTGAGAGAGAGTACCCACCATCATGATGCATAGGTAGGAAGGAACAAACCAATCCAGGGGCACCTCAAATTGCCCGTCAGTTTCTTTCGACTGTACGAAGTTGTTCTTGTAGATATGTATGGAAAGCTAAACAAATTAGTTTAGATTATTGGTTCATTTGGATGACTATGGAACTTTAAAGATTGTCCTGGTTTTGTATTGTCCCTCTGTCTATTTACACCAAGACACCTCTTTTATGTAATAATTTTTGGCCCTTCATGTTGTAGCTGGGGTTTTGGTGACAGTGGTAATACATGTAAGGCATGTTTGCTTTTATCTTCGTTTGTATTCTTACAGGTGTGAAAGTTAATATGCAAATAAGGCTTAATGAGGGTCTCAGTTACTTTCAGTCAGAATTTATAGCTGACACAAGGAGTAAGATAAACACTTTGCTCCTCCTCCACATATGAGGTGGCAGTAAAGGCTGTCAGACTTTGCCAGTGTTTTTTGCATGTTTCCTTTAATTCCTTAAAGGACTAGATTTACAAGAGGACTTGTTATTCAGGGTGAAGAGAGAGTGAGGCCAGTGGCTGGTGCAGAGGCCTGCATGCTCTTCTGTGCCTCACTGAAACAACATCAGGTTGTGAGGTCTCTGCTTCACCTCCAAAATCCTTCAGTTGTTAACCCTTGCTCGAGCCAGGTGCAAGATAAGCAAGGAGGCCCAGCTCATGTGTTTCACAACAAGCCTCACCAATTCTTAATTGACCTAAGGCACCTCTGTAGCAAGTTTGAAAATTTTTCATTAAATTTCATTAAATTAATATTATTATTCATTATGAGAGCGATGAAACACTGAAACAGTTTTTCCAGAGGCGCTGTGGATGCCCCATCCCTGGAAGCGTTCAAAGACAGGTTGGATGAGACCCGGCACAACCTGGTTCCAGTGAAAGGTTGGAACTAGATGATCTTTAAAGTCCCTTCTAACCCAAACCATTCTATGATTCTGTGAGTATTATTATATTTTATTTTATGTCAGTTATTGAAGCATTCTTATCCTTTTTTTCCGATTCTCATCCTCATCCTGCTGGGGGCAGGAAGGGGGTGTGGGTGAGCAGCTGCATGGCACTTTGTTGCCAGCTGAAGCTAAGCCGCGACAAAGACCTGTGATGAAAAAGTCTAACATGGATATTATTCTTCTTCCCAAAATCCACCGTCTTAGGGCAGAAAGAAAGATAGGCTTATATGTACTTTTTCTGTTCTTAATCCAAATCCACTGAGCGCTCCCAGAAAAGAAGATTCAAGAAACTTTTGTGTCTTTGTTCTCTGGAAAGGCAGATGACTGTTTTACTTGTGCTGTGCTAATAAACTGCACTGCTCTGCAAAGACACAGTAAAGATTAAACTGGAGGGTCAACAAAATAGTGAGAAACAACCTGACTACCTGTATTGACACCTGAAAGGGCCTCCGCCATTTCCAGTTTGGAAACCAAAAGATATGTGAAGACAATGTGAAGAGATGGCAATGAAGTTTATAGCACTGTGTAAAATGTGAAATTTATGATGTCTTTACTACTGTTTATAGTTTAATTGGCATGGTTTGTCAGCAAAAAACATATTAGGTAAATAAACTGTCCTCAATGAACAATCTGATCAGTGACATTCAGACACAGGGGTGAATCATCACTGAGCAATACTTCAGCTCAGACCTCTCATGCCTTTTTTCTTGATCTTTTATAATCTTTCTGGGTAGGATAAGAAACATTTTCATTAGGTAATAATAATTTTGATTCATTCTCTTTTCAGGGACTTCAGACTATTCCTAGGGAAATGTATCTACCTTTTATTATTTTAACCACACTAACTTTACAATTCCCTGTGACATTTGTTCTGTACAATTTTATGTATTCTTAATTGAGTCACACAATGGTCTTATTATTTGCTTTTAATAAGAGTATAAAGTTTAAGATATCCAAATTTCTGCTGTCTGTATTAAGAATGAGGTCAGATTGTAAAACCTTTTTTTGCTCAGCTTTCAACATCTACTGAAAATGCAGCAGAGAAGCCAAATATTTTATTGTCTTATTTTATTATATATTGTTAAACTACCTTTCTTTCTGAATTGATGGCTTTGTATGTGCCCTTCTGATCCATGCTGTTGTAAAAGGCACTATGGCATATATATGATACCTCAATTTAATAGTACATATAACTTATATAGCTCTAGGCTGATCTTTGTCTCCACCCACAAAAAAAGACTACTTTCAGAATGTTTTTCATAATATTTGAATTCATTAATTCAGAAGTCTATGTAATCAGAAGATTACATTGTATGACATAAGTTAACATTATATAATGTAGTCTGAAGTACTTATGTGTAAGAATCTTCTTACTCTATTAAGAGGTGTCCTTAAACCCTGTGTGCTTGAAAAAGAAGTAAGTCAGAAGAGTGCTCAGAAGGCTTTTAACTTTTTCTTGGGAATATTAAGACCTTCTTTGGAACTGTTCGAAACAATTTTTGTGTCTAAAAGGTAAGGAAAATGTAAATCAAGATAGCGCTGGAAGTTATTACTCTAACTCATACTAATAATCTAAAACTGATTAATTCCCAAACTACCAAGTGATAATGACAGCAAGCAGAACACATAATTAAAATGAGAGCTGTTAGTAAGATGGGTGTTATTTTGCGCCTGATTTCATTTGTTTATATATTTTGCTATCCTAATTAATTTAATCAAATGGATAAATATATTGTTAAAGTCTGCAATGCATTATATAGAGTTATATAGATAACAAATGACACCTTGTCATTATGTTGACACTGAAAGTGAAAATAATTACCTCCACTGACATTATAGTATAGTACATACACAGGTGTATTGAAAATGGATTTTAAAAGTGCCTGAAAGCTCAGGTCAGTAGTTTGTGAGGAATACTGTAAAACCACATTTCTTCTGCAGGAAGGACCAATGTAAGCTCACAAAATTTGAATACCCAAACACCTACATTTACAAAGTAAATAAATACTGAAACAAAACATTTAGTATCTATTCCACCTTCATTATGACACGTCTAATGTTTGCCACCTTGGTGGATGTGCCCTCACATCAGCAGTGTGCAGCCAAGGCATGGCTTTATCTCACAGGCAGAGGAGGAACCTCAGGCTCTACAGCCCGCCAAGGTCACTCGGCCTCAGCAGAGGTTCAGCCTCCGCGGCTGCAAAGCCCCTTTTGGCTGAGCGAGGCTGTTTTGTGTTAGCTCAGTTGTCTCACTCTCATGGTGTGATACTCAGTGTTTGTAGTGTGAAGGTGAGTAACCAGAGAGGATGCATATTTTTGACAGAGGAGGGAGTGCATATAAACACTGCAAAGTGTACGAAATGAATGCATCTCTCTTTGGCTCTGTTATGCAACCTTATTTTAAATGGGAGAAAACACACAATTGCTTTTCTTTTCCTTTTTCTGTTGCCATTCAAATTTCGTGTGCTCCTTTTTATAACAGCTCCCCAAGGTTAATTCCTCATTACAAACGGGAATTAAAGGGACAAAATGTAAAATTAATGTCTCACAGATATTGCCTGATCATTTTCCCTGTGCACTGAAATTCCTCACCTCTGTCCCCCGTGTTTTTTTTTTTTCCCTTAGAGTTGCAAACACTGGGCAGGGAAGGGAAATGTTATCTTCTGTATTTTTGCAGGTTTCACAGAATATTCTGAGTTGAAATATGATGACAATGGGGAAATGGGAATAGGGCATTGCCCCCACTAATAGAACAGTTAAAAAACTGGACTTTTCCAATGTTGTCAGACCAAAGGCAGAATAAATATACTGCTGATGTGGAGTGTATAATGGACTGAAAAGGCAGTTTGGAGGATAAATGTTGCCCATATTCCCCTTTCACATAAACATATCACATATATCATACCTGATGAGGTTTTCACAAACTTAAAGCTCATTTCCTTTGAGAAATCCATGAAATTGATAATTAACAGATAGATGCACAGGAGATTCTTATTTCACTTTATTTTATTACTCTTACTGGCCCAGCTTAGCTCAGGTTTTCCTTAGAACAGTTCTAGCATGGTCGATGTTGAACACTTTGACCCAGAGGTAGGTGGGTCAAACAAATGAGGAACTTGGTGTCATTGAATGTATTTCTAAATTTAGTGATTTGATAACCTGACTCCCTGTAAATGACCATGAACAAGATGCATATAATTCTTCAGGTTACATTAGTCCCGTTTTGGAAAGTGGATCAAATTTCTACTTCCCTAACATAATGTATTTTCCCTAAGGCTGGTAGGTTGTTTGTTTTCTTTCCAAGTAGATATGGAGAAAAACCAAATAATACAGCTAAAAAACCCCTTTGCTTTATTGTTTTTAACATTTCCTTCTCTGGTGAAAAAATTTGACTGTAGCTGACAGACCTCTGATTAACAGGTCCTGAGGAAAATTTGATGAAGTACCTGTGGGAGAAAAAGACGCATTAAAGTTTTAAAATCTGCTATTTCTGCAATTCAGGTTTTATTTGTCTGTTGAGTTTATATGCACTTTACATTTTCTCATTAGTGAAAAAAACACAGAAGAAGTTTGAAGAGAAAAAGCAATCTGACACATTTCAGAAGTATTTGTATTACTATTTGGGATGCAGTTAAGCAGGCAGGAGAGCAATGATTATGATCAGATCTGATCTCCTCCAGCCTCACTGTGCCCTGTGCACACTTTCTACAGCTCTGTTTTAATAAGATTCCTTGTTGAGAATTTGAGAGGGCAGACCTACATTATCTTGTGCATTACAATCAAGGTTAGTAAATGTGGGAAAGGAGTACCTACATAAAAGTGCCTTTTTTTCCTTTTTCCTTTTTTTTTTTTTTCATTTCATATGTCAGCATTTTCCTATTGAATTATTGATTTCCCAGTCGCAGATTCTATGTATTGGAAAATGACTTAAAATTCATGATAGTCACAGAAATAACATTGAAAATATTTTTAACACATCTAAGTCTTTCCTGAAATTATTACTCATCAATATGAATTAGTCACCAGACACGACAAAACAGAATGCTCTTCTAGGAAAATCTTAAAATGGGTAAGCCATTATTTAAAAATGAAATGTAAGAACACCTGGTTCAAATAACATGAAGAAACTTCTCAAATTCTCCTCTTCTGGTCTGCATACAGGTGAACAGTAAGTGCTTCTCAGATACCTTTTTCTCTGACTTCTCTTCAGCCAGTTTTCCCCAACTGCTCACACTGTTGGGAACACCTCTCTGATGGGAAAAGCCTGAGAGAGCTGGGCCTGTTCAGCCTCAAGAAGAGATGACTGAGAGGGACTTTATCAATGTCTCTAAATATTTGAAGGCAGGGTGTCAAGAAGATGGAGCCGAGCTCCTGGTGGTGCCAAGCAACAGGACAAGAGGCAACAGGCAGAAACCAAGGCAAAGGAAATTCCATCTGAATAGGAGGAAGAACTCTGTTTAGATAACTGTGCACTGGAACAGAATGACCAGAGAGGCTGTAGAGTCTCTCTCACAGGAGATAATCAAGAACAATCTGGATGTAATCCTGTGTCATGTGCCCTGGGATGGCCCTGCTTGAACAGGGAGATTGGACGAGATGACCCCCTGTGGTCCCTTCCAATTTGAACCATCCTGTGAATGTGTGAAGATGTAGCAGACAGGCTCTACATAGAAAATGACAGTTCCTAGTTCACACTGGCTTAGCCAGACAGTCTTCTTCAGTTCACAATAAATTACCTGCCTACACACTCAGGGTACCCAGTTGTATAAAGTTGTATAATTGTACTAGTTTGTATTAGTGAGTGTGAAGCTGGTCTTGGCAAAGTTGACCATGTTGCATACCACAGATGCTCTCACCTTTTCACCTGCTCTTATTTTCTTGTTCTGCTTCTTTAGCTTTCCTGTTTTTCACCCCTCCTGCTTCCTCCTTTACAGCCTCCATTCAGCAACTCAATGACACTGCTAGGTGTCTTGGCTATGAACACAGATTTTTTTTTTTTTTTGGTAGATACAGCTAAATTGTTAGTTTTCAAAAGCGACCCAAAAGTTAAAGTCAAGAAAATTTCGTCCTTCTCCTGGATCTCAAAGGTGTGCAATATGTCACAATGTTATTGTGTCTTAAGTGCCATTACAATGCTGTCTTAACTGCTTTCCTGATGGAGCCCTGTGCTTCCTTTCACTGTATACAGCTCCATTTACTTTCTGAGCTTTCTGTCCTTTGATTGCTTTTCCACTGTAACTGCAGTTAAAAATTAGTGGAATGCTATTACTTGCTGGGATTTACTGATTTCAGTGTGCGTTTTGGAAAGAACCACCGGTAATGAATGGAAAAGCATGAGATTTTTGTCAAAAGAGTCAAAACTCTTGAGTTCAATTTATTCATATTTCTCTGTCTGTGTGGTCTTTGGCATCTCTCCCTCTATACATTCCATAAAAGAGGAAATGGAGTGAGGATTGCAGAAATTTGCTGTTATAAAATTGATAAGCCATAGAGTTTCTTAATATAGTTAATAAACTAAGTGAAAAAAAGAGGAAAAAATTTTAAGAACAGAAGATCGTATGAGGTAAATCACTTTGTGATTCACCTAAAATACAGCAAACTCCCCAACATTTTACTCCTTGATAAATAGCTTCCTGGTTTATGAAGTGCTACTGTAAGACTCTGCTTCCTCACCAGACTCATGGTAAAGGTGCAAAGCAATCCCTGAGCTGTCTCTGGGGTCAGACAGAATTACCTCTACAAGTAGAGTAATATCCTGGGGAACTAAAAGCCCAAAGTTCTTTTACTTAGCCCCAAATTAATTCAGCATCACCCTGCCTCGCTGGTTTGTTACTGAAGTCTCCTGACATTGCCTGTAGCAGTGTGCTAGCCTTGCTCAATACATATGCCATAGATTGTGCCTCTTAATGGGACTGGCCTTGCTGCCAGAAGGGGTTTGTGTCTATAGGTAACTTTTGGAGGCACCTCACAGCATGAAAGACCCTCATCCACTGAGATGTGCATTCTTTGTCACTTTGCAGATTGCCTGAATAATTGATGAAAATGCTTAAAAAGGCTGAAAACCTGACAGCTGCTTGATGCTGAACATGAGGTTGTCAAAGGTTTTCAGGTAAATACAAGCTTAGTTTCAGGGGCAGGTGTCCACTTTTCTACCAGAGATACCATATAATAAATTGCAGAGAATTCTGTGTAATGAAATCAGTGAGCCAGCATTTACACTGCAGTATAAAAGGAATGGATTAAAAAAAATAAATTTGAAAATCTGTTAAATCTTAACCTTCCTAGAGAATGGAGTAGAGATTGTCAATCATTTAGAGTTAAAACAGTTGGAAAAAATGCCTAAATAACTGTGTATAAAGACTCTCAAAGCAGCATTAACTCTGAGCTCCATCTCCTGCTGATGAAAGGAGGGAATTCAGTGTATGTGGTTTTTCCAGGAGGTGTTGTAAACTCAAAATGAAGAAGTAGTTTTCAGATATGGAACAAAATGAATTTATTTTTTAGGAAATCTTATATAAAAAAAACACTCCTCTAATTTGATTTATATTTTTCAGAGAGCTTTTTAGAACTTTTACTGTTTTAAGCACTAATTTAAATTAATGTTCTAGCTACCAAGATCAACCACAGAATGGTCAAAAACATTATCGACCAAAGCAAGCACAAAAACTATGAAACCAGTTACAAAGTTTATAAAGGACTGAGTAATTCCACCTATAATGTTTTTGAGAAAATCAGCTCAGCTAAATGCAAGACAGAACTAATGTAAGGATGTATTTAATAATTTAGACATTATAAAATAGTTTCTTCAAGATGAATCTAGGAGGAAAGCAGCACAGGCATAGGTACTTTTGCTTTATTTGCTGATGGAAGAATTTATAAATAACTGTTATAAAGGGCTGTTGAGAATGGGTGCTATGGTTGTATGGAAAACGTTTGGAGATATGGTAACTACACACAGTGAGAAAAGCTGTGTTTACACAAACATATTTACACTCCTAGATTGGATTCCTGGTAATAAAATACAGAGTTTCACTCTGTTGCCAGGTGTGTGATTGCAGAACTTTTGCACCACAAATTATTCTGTTTTTCACACTGTACTGAATTATGAAGCACATTGCTTCGTACCTGTGATTGAAGAGCTGACCTACTTTTTTAAGCCTTCTCTGTGTTATAGTCACATATATTGAAAGAATTCAGCTGGAACCATTTATAATTAAGAACAATGCCTACGTATGAGAGCTGAACTGCTTACAGGACTTAAAAATCAATTCATTTCTTCCTAGTTGTACTGTACTGATTAAACCTATACAACAAAACACAAAATAAACTTCTGAACTGAGCGTTGGGAAATATACTCAATGTAAGCTAATAGTTTTAACTCTTTTCTGTCTCTGATTGAACTGTAGTTGATCCTATAATACAAATGGGAAATGGAGAAAAAGTTTTATTTAATCTTACCTGATGATGTAATTAGGGTATTGAAATATCTTCAGTATTGTAAATATAACATAAAATATACGTAAGTATATTGTACTGTTTAAAATTTATTTATGTATATATAAAGAAAACACATCACAAGAATGCTAAATTTATAATCTGAAAAAGAATCAGACTCGTAAGGAAATGTAACTGAAAAATGCAATGTTAGTTTGAACTATATTACAAAACCCTATCATATTCATTAAAGGCAGCTTGCCACATAAGTAATTTCTAGGAGCTTACTAAGCTTGCTCTTAAAAGTGTTTAGATTTGCTGCCTCTTGAGGTTTTGCACATGAGTTGAAAGAGATACTTATGTGGTCACATGTGGGACACTAAGACGCTCTCACACAAAGGCGCACACTATCACTCCAGTTAGCAGCTCTGTGCTGCAGAACCTCACTGCTCTAGAGGCAGAAAAGCTTGAAGTTTCCAGGCTGAATGTATTGGTTGTCTTTACACACTCATGGCTTTGTAAGCCAAAATAACATTTTTTGTCAGTTTTTATCCTGATCTTTCCCTGTATTGATATTACTTTCAGTTTTATGTCACCAGGAAATGTCCTAGGCATATTCCTGTGTTTTACTGAAAGGTTATGAATAAAACAGTAAGCAAGAATGGTTCAATTAGCGCTTCTGAAGAACTTAGGTATCCTTTTCCAGTAGAACATTTTGACTCTTACTTCTGCTGGATGCCTCATTTTTGTCAATCCTTTGCCCAGCATACATTTCCTCTGGGAACTTCCATAATTTACATATTTTTCAAGAGATTTTTACAAGACCTAGCATCAAATGGATCACTGAAAATCCTTACAGCGCATCTCTGTCACTTTTCCTTTGCTCAGAAACATCACTTTTCTCATAACTCTACCTTTCCTCTTTCAAGCACATGTGTTACAATGCAATTGTAAGGCCTCAGAACAGCACTTGTTCAGAAGCACCACTTCTTTCTTTGCAGAGTAGGCATAGATGAACAATAAGGAAATAACTCGATTTTAACGTAGTTATGAAAAAACAAAACAAAACTGTGTACAACTCATCTTCTGAGTTTTTGAACTTTTAAAACTTGAGTGTCCACACAGGCTGCATTCAATTCAGAGTACAGTTCCAAGTACGGACTGTGAACTGCTTCTGCACTGGCCCAGGTAGCACTGATGATGCTGCTGTCAACATGATTTGGTCAAGGCTGAATGAGGGATTTTAGGCCTACTGTGTTATTTTCACTGCATGTTTTCCTGACAGCATAGTGAGGGAATTGGTTTATAAAACAGCTCGAGGATCCATTTAATGTTGACTATAAGAGTAATTCCATTCAGGTCATTGGCTCTGTGGTAGCACTGCAGTGTTGCCACATGCCATTACATTTTGCACTTTTTTACGTTTATGTGCTGAAATGATCCAGTACATTATTATATAGGCAGCATTAAACTAAACATTTCTGAATCTGCACTGAGACCATTCTCTTAATTTAATAATTTGTAGGCAGGCAGATGGATAGTTCAGTGGTTTACTTTTGGCCTTAAAGAAAGGACCATACCTAAATGCTTTGCTGGCATGGGACCTCAATACATCATAGTTCCAGAAGGATTAATGTCACTTGGTCAGATAATTAAAACCCTCTTATAATGCACATTCTCCCTTTCTGCCTGCTGGAAACTTCATACGGTTGGCATTCAGAAAGGTGGAACACAAATAATGCAATAAAATGGAAGATGAGGACATTATGCCATCATGCTGGACACATCATGTCTCTTGGTATCCCAATCTTGTTCCAGTCATATAGAGAGTACACATTTAAATACGGAAGGGAGGTGACAAAAATTATCCCTTTTTCTCCCATAAAGACCAACTATCCAGGTATGGGTTAAGAGTTTAAATGCCCAGAAGTGTTTCATACTGTACGACATTAACCCAGTCTGTGTATCTACCTCCTTCACTTTTTTTTTTACAGCTTTACGGTGGATTTTATTTATATATACACCCAAGTATATATACCTAAAACTAAATAAGTACTCATATAGAGAAGATGATATTCTTAAATCTTTGAAATTGTTACTAATATGTTTTTACTTAAATGTGGTCATAGTCTCACATTTTGTTTATGTTGTTTTTACATTGTGAAACCAGTCACTTCGCTAAGTGATTAAAATTTTCTGTCACTGCAAAATGACTTTTTCAGACAGACACTTTGTGGAACGACTCAAATTTGTAAGCATTTAGTGAAATGACTGGAATAAGAATCACTTCATTATCCAGTTGGACTGCTCCACTCAATTGTTGCATGAAATGCCTACATGTTTTGAGCAGTTCATAAAATCGCCCACATTAGCGAAATCTAGCATATTACAAAGTGTAGCATGTAGGATGTTCTGCTGCACTACTGCTACAGGAAGTAAAATCTTCCATCAAAATGTTACTCTCAGTAGCTTTTTGATCTGATTTACGAGCTGATTTTAGCTTGATACTACTTCTGTTCCTTTGGAACCCTTTACAAATTAGATTATGCATTGTAGGAGGGAGGTCACCGGCACTAGAGGATGGAAGTTGGGGTTTTGGTTTTCTAGAAGAGAGATTCATTACATCCACTGTTACTTTTTAAAAAGCAAGCATAGGCTCATTAGACCATTGACAAACTCAGTATATTAGGAAAAGGCCGTAAACTATTCTTAGCCCAATAAGTTTCCAGATAAAACAAAAGCACATTCATTTAACAGGCTTGGATTCTTAAGGGGACATGAAGACTCCTTTTAACGGGATGCTGCATTTTTGGCATCTCACTAAAAACATTTTTAAAGCATTACACATTTTTTTTTTTTAAACTTACATTTCTTTATAACAGCCTACATATTTATACATAGTCTATAGCCCTTTTGCATTTCTGTTGCTTTGCAAGATCTATCCAATTACATTGAATGAACTTACGCAAAGAAAAATGAGGGCATCCCTGATAGTGAATGCTTGGTTTGTTGTGTGAAGTCGAATCCCCTGGTATAAATATCAGTTCTTTGAAAGCAG
>VWZG01001179.1:94059-116754 GCA_013396735.1 Grallaria varia
TTGAATGCCAAATCTTTTTGCAGGATATATGTTTGCTTCTTTTCTTTATTTCTTGCATACTGTAAGTGTAGTACCTCTAGATGGGGGAAATGAGGTCCCCTAGCCTTGTGGAGAGCTGGAAAAAGTGAAAAGAAAATAGATAATTCTGCATTTTTAAAAGTTCTCTTTTATACAATATCTCTTAGTCTCTTTTTCTGTAAACAAAAGAGTTTCAGTAGACAACGTGATGGTGTTGTTTTATTTTTTCAGCTTTAAAAATCACTTTTAGAAAACCATTTTGAAAGAAAAAGAGCTGCTTTTATATCTACTAGGGAAGAAATCACAGAAGATCTGCACACAAACCTTTTTACAGCAGCACTGTAACTTTTCTTGTTTGATTGAAATTCCTCAAGGCTCGATGCTAGTCCTGGAACGAATCCCAGTACTGAATACACGTAACTTCATTTTGAAGGGTAGGTATGTCTTCCAGGTGTTATTTGGTTTAATTAAATGAGTGAAGAAAATCTTGTCTCTCATTTTACATAATTGGATGAATTGATCTCTGACATCCATTTTCCCTGATTAGTTTAGCTAGACAATTTGCTCTAAATTGGCCAATCTTCATGAACAAATAAGAAATCACAACATAAATGAAACAAATAGGCAAAACTTCAGAGTTTCTATAGAAAAGTACCATGCAGCACAAAAGGTTAATAGGGATTTAGTTTGTTTTCAATTGATGTTGCAAAGACTGAGAACAGGTCAGAATGTTTCTGAAAACATACTCTGTCTTTTCTGGTAGGATTCATGTGAATTAATAAAGACATTTAGCAATGATACCAGAAACTGTTACCTAGAAAACACATTTGCTGCTCTCTTCAAAAATTCAAAGCCAGAGATGACTATCGCTGATGTATTCTTCCTCCCTTTGGCTCTCTCAAGCCAGGTGAAATAAATCCCACATTTTTTTATCTGCATTGTAAATGCAAAATACTCAGTTGAACATATGCCCAACATAGGTGTTCTAAATGTGTGTTTTACCATATTTAAATCGGTGTTTTCTCATGATATATCACATTTCAGGGAAAATTGCCCACACCCATGTTTTTGAGAAAATACCTTGCAAATATGGATAACATAGTTTCCCATCAGAGCTGGTAAATGCATTTCAGGTATTGGGTTACATATTTACCTTTTCTCCTGATTATTGCCTTCAGTCTCAAATATTTTCTTGTCCAGGTGATTAAGGAAGTAAAGCCAAGAATCTCAAGTAAAGATAAAGCTCTATGTTGGCTATCATCTAGTTTAGATTTTTCTTGTGTTTTCCTTATCAAATTTCCATAAGTGACTGAAATTTTAATGAAGTGACATCTAAAAATTTCTCTGATTTTCACAGTAATTCCTTATTACTATCCATTCCTCCAACTGCATGCCTGATAATGGATTAAAAAAAATTGTGTCAAATTTGGATCTAGCCTACTCACAAACCATCAATTTAATGTCAAAATATCAGCAAGAAAACAATGTCTTTTTGTTGGTGAAAATGAAGAAACACTTTCAGAAAAAAAAGAGGATGAAACTCCTTTTTTCATTTTTTAGAGGCACTGAATAAAACGGGTATGTCTTGCTGAGATGAGGAACTAGTCTACAGGTCACCTTTCTCCTTCAGCATCATCATTATTGCCAGGCTAGAGAAGAAGATTCCTTATTGTTCTCTCACTCTTTTTCTATGAATATTTACTCTTCTCTGAAAAGTGCCACTGCCTCCGCCTTCAGTGGCCAAGACTGCCCTGCGCCTCTTTGGTTCGATTCTATGATTGTTTCTCTGATTCTATGAACTTACTTGAAAGTAGAGGTTCTTTTCAAAAGTGCATTTTCCAGAATGAAAAAAATAGACCCGTGTCCTGTAAGTACCTGTATTGTGACAAAATAACAGTGTCATTTTGTTCCTAGTGGAAAGTTACTTATCAAAAGACATTGGGTTGACTTTCTGTTGTTTCCTGAAGTAGATTTTCTATCGGAATATATCAGCATATAGCTGTAGCAGGCATTTTAATAATCCAGTCTTTTAACAAGGAGGGCATAAGTAGCACTCAAATTATTCCAATTATCTCAGGTCCACACACCTGCTGTCTCTCTTACCTTTTCCCAACCACAATGATGGAGAAAAGGTACGACTGAATAAAATGATAGTGGGAAAAATTCAATTTCATTAACTCTTTCTTAGAACCATGAGACAAGGTAAAGTACAACCCAAATTTCAGATTGTGATTCTAACCTAAATGTTTTTATATCCATGGACACTAAATAATTTGGAGCAAATAATGCAAGTATTTTCTCAGTCTTTTGCTCTCAGCTCATAGTATATGCTGTATTTAAAATTGACTCCAGATTTAGAGCTGTAGTAATGACTTTGGAATATTCCATCATTCTTGTCACTGCTATAAGGCAATTTCACACTTTCCTGACTCTTTAAGGTTGTAATACCGGGTAGTGTTAATTGACCAAATCATAAGTAAGAGGGAGAGAAATAAGGGAACACGAAGTATAATTCTGTTTATGAGTTCGACTTGGTCATTATACAACAGATATTCAGAGGGAACAAAACTTGAGCTCTTTTCCATTTCACTAAATCCCTTCACACTCTCAAATGGACAGCTTAGATTAAGCAATAAATATACCAGGTTTCTGTTGAATGTACACATACACCAGAGAAGCTGCTTGGGCCAGACACTGACCTTAATTTTACAGAAACCTTTCTTTCATCCAGTTGCTTAGTTAAGATAAATCAAACATGGCTGTGAATATAAAATAGAAGGTATTTTCAGGTGTCAGAAAACTGCTGCAGCTACTTTACCTGTAAAAATCCCAGACCTCTTCCTAGATTTGCCAAACATTTTCCACCGTCTTTGTTCCTGTTGGTGGCAGCTGCCTGAAGAGCCCCTTTCCTTTGACAGACAGATGAAACGAATCCTATCCAGTGAAGTCTGCAAGGATGTCAGAGGACAAGGGAATGGGGCAGCAAAGGGACCTTTGTTTAAATAGACAGTTTGAGGCCACTCCTGTTGAATCTGATAGGTCTCTTTCTCATGAGTAACCTAAAATAGAAAAATTATATTTCATTCTGCTTAAAAACAAACAATAATCCCAATTATTGTCCTTTCCACCATAATCTTCACCTTCTTCACTTGTTGAAGGTAATAAAAATGAAGAAACCGGCAGTGCTGTTAACTTCTTCCTAGCAACAAAGTTGGAAATGAGAGCTATTCTTCAGTTTACATGTATCAGAACTTTAGATGCGTGAAGATGGGGAGCAAGAAAGCAAACAGAACAACCAGCCAAAATCAATTCTTCTCTTAAAACACATCTTTGAATACTACTTACTTCCAATTCTTGCTGAATAGTCAGGTCCTATGCAGTCAACAAATATCTGGGTGTGAGTGGTCTTAGTAACAACAGTCCTTACAAAAAACCTGTCCCTCTTGTATTACTTTATTGGTGATTCACTATGTGTTTCTCTTAAAAAATGTCTAAAACTACCTAGACTTTGGAGAAAAAAGAAGCAACGAATATCACAGAGCTAAGCTTAACTAAAATTTGCATTTTACCTTTGGCTTGTGAGCTCAATCACAGTGATTTACATTCTTCTCTGCCCTCCCTCCTTCCTGCAAGTGTAAAATAATATCTCAAAACTAAAAAATGTGTCTCCCATAACTTTAAATGACTTAACACTGCCTCTTCTTGTCATAATAAACCAAGCTTATACTCTAGTGGGGTTACATGGTAGTTTTGATTAAAACAGTGGAATTATCATGGATTATTTTTAACTTTGGTTCAAGCTCCTTGAGTTTCATTCTGACTGTATTGATTGAATTGATGGGAAAATTTAAAGCAAAACTTGGGTTTTAAGGTGACACTAGCCAGAGAAGCAGATAAAACTGTTTTACAGACCCTGTAACGGCATAAAGGGCTCAGTCCAAGGAAGTTCTGACCCTATTCAGGTTCATTGTAAGGAAAAAAGGTGAGACCTGAAGTTTGGTATTATATATTATGACTGACTTGGAATGTTTGTAGTTTTTGAGTTAGTTGGAGGTAGGGGAGCAGAGTTGAGTTTAAAAATCAGTTTTCTTGATGAATTGTTCTGGTTACAAAAATGCATTTGATCTAATAAGATCTTTGACACCATTTTATGTCCACTACAAGAGTGGGAGATGCACAAGGTGAAAGAATGTAAAAAAGAAGAGAAACAAAAAATATACAGAAAGAAAAGAAATAAAATAAGCTGGACAATGAACAGGAAAAGATAACACTGAGACAGTAACACATTTTTACGTAGTTGAGATTCTTTTATCTTTGTGCTTCAGATTGTGTGAGACTCATTTCATGCATAAGCATTGGGGCAAGAAAACTATTCTGATCACATTCAGAATTTATTACAAAAATGATAATTTAAAGTGATAAACTAATCACTCTTTGTTCAAATGTTTACATTTTAAGACATGAGGACCAGTAATCACACAGACAACGAAAGTATCTGATTTTTTTACTATCTTGTCTACTTTGTCAGTCTGTTGTGTCTCCCACTGCATCATGTCCACACTTCTCATTTCAAAACTTTTTAGAAAATATAAACCTTTTCAGAGAGGAATAGTCCTGAGTTTCCTTTCTGGAGGATTCTAGAATAGTGTGGTGTTAAAATTGACTGTGTCTCTTTCCTTTTAGTGTGATACAAATATTCTAATAAATGCAATGAATGTGAAAAAAAAAATTAGAAAAATAATCAAAAAGAGAAAAGAGGGAAAATTTGCATCTGCCAGGGTCAAAATACTTAACTGCTTCTGCCCTTCAGGGTTGGGTTAAGGAGTAAAATGCATCCATGTGTGTTTAGCCATTTAAAATAGTCCATCTGAAGCCTCAGTATAATCAGGGAAATAAAATTGTTTTTGTTTAATTATTTTGTTTTTATTGGCTTCTCTGGCTGGAGATTGGCAAGAGAAAAACATTTCGGAGTTGATTTAATATAATTACTTGATGGAGCATGGTTTCAAGGTCTAAAGATTGGAGGATTAACACAAGTAATTTTACTCTTGTAATTAGTTTTGGGTTACAGTCTGTCTCCAATACAAAGAAAATGAAGTGGTTTTCCTTCATAATCTTGATCAGTTTAATGGGAATTTGAGTAACTTTTTTTAAAAGAATGGATATCAGATTCAAATGTACCTATGATCTTGCAAAGGCGTTAATGCTTTGAACCTTTAATTTACAGTCTATATCTTCTGTTACAACAACATGTCATCTCTCCCTTCCAAACAAGAGTTATAGGGTTAACTAGTGGCACATAAAATTATTTTTTTGATCAATAAATGAGTACATGAAAATGCAATCTCACCTAGGTAGATAATACACTATCACTGAATCAGTGCATAATTCATAATTGTCCTTGACAGCCAATGAAAGTAAACATTTTAAATTTGCAGTCAGGAACATCCCTGTGTTTCTGGATAACATAAAAGAAGAACCAAAATAACGTATTCTAATGTTAGCATCCATCAAAAGGCATGGATTTTTTAAACAAAAAATTTAAATCTTGTATTAGTACAGGCAGCTACCTAGTTTCCAAACACTTTTTGGGGAGCTCTACAGGCATTACCAGCTCTATGATCTATAGTCTAAGGACTATACACAACAACCAGACAAATAAGTCTGATGACTCAATGCATTTTAGTTTTTGGAGCAGATTTACTACTTCGTTTGCTCTGGGGCAATTATGGTTGCTATTCCTAAAACCTTTATAACATAATAATACCACGAGGAAGGAATAAAATAAAGCTACAGTCAATCAGGGGCATGTGGATGAGTGACAGAGTGAAGAAGAGAAAATAATAGATGGTATTTTCGAGCTGACTAGGACAGGTCAGTAAGGAAATAATTGCTCTTAGGAGTTTTAGCAGCAAGGACAGAGGAAATGTCATACGTGAATTGTAAATAGAAAACTGATAAAATTGCAAAAATTGAAAATATATCATTATGGAAACTCCTTTCCTCTTATTCTGACAAAATAAAAAAAGTCCAACTTGTGCTGTAAAGTCACTAGGATGGTGTTAGGCATTCACAGTTATGATTCATGCTGAGTTGAAATAGACACCTGGAAAAGGTCACATGAACCCTGACTTATAAATATGTTTTTCTTTGTTTGTTAAGTGACTAATTTTCTGCCAAACATGCAAAAATTTCCTCTTATATTCCCCACTGCTAACTTCTTCATCCATGAAAATCAACATAATTTAATAGCTAGAACAATAGCTGGATCTTAGAGTGAAAGGAAGAAGCCTTTATTAAGATTTTGCAAGAGAGGATCTCCAAGTCATTTTCTGTCAAACTTCCTTTCAGCTAATTGGTCCCCAGGCTATACTGGTGCCTGGGTTTATTTCTTCATGGGGACAGGACTGACATTTCCCTTTGTTCAACTTCATAAGGTTTGTGTCATTATATTTCCTCAGCCTGTTGAGGTCCCTCTATTCAGCTGTGCACCCATCTGACGTATCATCCACTTCTCCTCATTTTGTATCATCAGTCCACTTCACTTTCCACTTAGCTAGACTCTACTTCATCAGCTTGTCTGTGGGGATGATATGGAAGACAGTGTCAAAACTATTACCAAAGTAAAGGCAGACAGCATCCACAGATCTCTCTTCATCCTCCAGTCGCCTAAGTGTAGAAGGTTATCAAGTTCAAGCATGATTTTCCCTTCATAAGTCCACACTTACTGCTCCAAATCATGTCATTGTCATTCATATATCTGGAAGTCCTTTCTAGGAAGATTTTCTTCACCACTTTCTTAGGAACTGAGATGTGGCTGACCAGACTGTGGTCCTCCAGGTATTTCTTCTATATCTTACAAACAAGAGTGTAATTTGCTTTCTTTCAGTCCTCACAAACCTGCCCCAATCACCATGACATTTAAAAGATAACTGAGAGTGACTTTGTAGTGACATTGGCCAATTCTCTTTAAATGGTCCCTAAGCCGACCCTACTCTACTGAGAAGTAATCTTTACCTTTGGTCTCAGGGGCCTAGGATTAGTGAAAGGCAAAGACAAAGAATGTATTCTGCACCTTGGTCTTTTCCAGGTCTTTTGTCACTTGGTCTTCTGACCTGTTCAACAGCAGACCCACATTTTCCCTGGTATCCCTTTTGCTGCTGGTGTATCTGCTGGAGTCCTTGTCACCAGATCCAGCTTCACATAGACTTGTCCCTGAGCCCTCATACAATACATCTCTGCTCTTACTGGGTCACTTGTCCCAGATTTTGCTTCTTGGACACCTTCCTTTCTTATTCGACCTTTGCCAGGAATTCTGTGTTCAACCATGCAGAGTCTCTGCCACTCTTGCTTGACTTCCTGCTCACCAGGATGGACCCTTCTTGGAAAGTGTCACATTTCAGTGGCAATTTCACAATTCAGCATTCTTACATTTTGGTGGTTCAAGCCTTAGACTTATTGAGCCTACTTTAATCGTGACCTTAATTTTACTAGTGCATTGTTCCATCCCTAATTAGTTAAATAAAATTGCAGCACTTTAACTTGGTAATTAGCCTTCTTAAATGAATCTTTGCTTGGTCATCTGTTTTAATAAAATCAGTGAAGGGTATGCAAATTTGGGTTGCTCTAACAAATTAAAATATGTTTCAAAAACTATGAGGGCATGGTTAGTCTCAAGAATGTAATTTCTAAAAAATTCAGATTATCTTTCAAATGAATATCTAAATATTTTTAGACTATTATTCTTAGACCAGGCTATGTAAGGCAAGAAGATCTCCCTTGACTTCACTGACGCAGCAGTAATGGCTCAGACGAGAAGCTGACACAGAGCTGTAAAGAAGGTGATCTGTGAGATGGCAGAGCTCCTTGCCCTCTGTTTTTTCTGTAAACCAGACAGAATCACCTCCACTTTTGTCAGGCCATGGGGATTGCACTCATCACTGGGACTTGCCGGAAGATCACTACGGTTGTAACCTCTCTTCCTCACATGGAGATTTTTTAAAAAGTAGGTGTGAGAAAACTATGGAATATACATATTTGTATTGGTCAGACTAAGTTTGTCAGGCACTTTTGAACTCATTTTTTTATCTTCTAGTACATCATGCAGCAATAAACTAATTCTTTGAAAGGGAGATTGGGAAAAGTAATGAAGAACTCGGCCTTGACATGCTCCGTTACGTATTTAACACCAAGGCTTGCGTACGTGTGTACTTAAATAACCCATTGCCAGAGTGAATGCTGTTCACAAAACATTACCAGAGGGATTTTCAAAAGGATTTAGAAATCCTAGAACATGTGCACTCTAAGAATCAATGGACAAACTTGAAACTATGCCAGTATGCAATACTTTTGGAAATCCTTGTCCACATTATATGGTGCAGGCAATTGGGAGATTTTATATTTTTTTGTCAAGATGTCAGAAAATAAATTAACTCAGTCTTGGCTTAATCAAATAATAAATGCTCATGATCTATTATAGGAGCAGAAAAATGGAGGAAAAACATCAAGGTAACAAATCACCTTAATTCACAAGCATCTCACTACTTTTTTCATGAAGTAGAAAAATACCTAAATAGCCTCAGCTCAGGTTAGGACACAAACCTGGCATAAGGCCCAAGTTCTGGAGCCTGAAATTTCTCTGCGTAGGTTACTGATGATCTAATAATGAACAATTNCAGTAAAAAAACACCAAACATTTTAAGCATTAATGAGCTAAAACAGGCTGTTTGAGCAGCTGCACTAAATGTCTCTGAGAGCCATTTTCTAAAGTTGAAGTGATGGGTGACATTTAGTTTACATAGTAGGTAATATAAAAGACAAAGTAATTTTAAAATAGAGTTGCTAATAAAGAGAATAAATAGTGTCTTATAAATATTTTAACAAGCCATTTTAGTGATATTTAGTATAGACATACTTAAAAGCAGTTAATAATTAGATCTTCACATTTAATGATGCTACTGTTTAATGGTGTTTCACTGCTTGATCCCTGAAATTATGTCTTTAAATAATGTTACCAACTGTAATCACTATGGTGCTATCAATTCATAATGAAATTGTCCATGATGGCAAGAAAAAGACACACATAAAATACCTGCATAGTAAAAATGTATATTAATGTGAATTTACCGTGTGAAGGAGATATTTTTTGTATACAGGTAACCTGAGTGTTGGTGTTCAGCTTAGTTACTTGCTATCTTTCAGTAAGGGATTTAAAAAAATTCTTAGAATGGTTAATTTTTAAAGCTAATCATATAATGTCAGAATTTTCTGAGAGGAATGTCAAAGGAAAAGGATTTATATAATCAGTTATCTGGCTAAAAACCCCTTCAACCTGTGAAACTGCACAGTGAATAAGAATGAACCAAAAGCCAATGCATTCGCTGTGTATGTAGAGTGATTTTTATTCAAATAATAACTGAAGATAAACGGGATGTAAAAAACTTTGTTTTTCCAAAGCATTGTAACAATTTCATATCACTAGAAAATATTCCTGCGTACCTCTGTTCTGTGAACACAACATCCTCTGAATAAGGCTTTGGTCAGATACCCTCTTTTTGTGTATTACTGCGACAGTGGAAGAGATGCAGGTAGTGCTAAGGGACTCCTTGCCTTGACATCCTTTCAGCTTAGTCATTTAGACAATGGCTTCTGCATCTTTGCCAGTCAAAAGGCACCCAATAAACCCTAAACAATTTAAAACAGCAGATCTTTGCTACTCAGCTCACTCTGAAGAGGACAAGGGTAGTATAGTATTTGTAGCCCTGAAGATACCATCCATCGGGAATGGACGAGGAGTAAGTCAGGGAGTTTTGGAGGAGGAGCTTTTCTTCTTTTCCATTATTACTCATAAGTTCAGAAATGAACAACTGTCCGTAGTCTGGTTGAGCAATACAGTCTTCGAGAAGTGGGATGGGGCCGATTGCTTCAGGGAAAACTTCCCTGGAAAAATCCTAGTAGAGTGACTTGTCCTTCACTATTTGCACCTGATGTACAGTCTAGGAAAGAAAAAAGATATTCAAGGTATGGAAAAGAAATGGTGCTACAGCCTTGTAGCAGTGGTGCCAAATAATCTGAGTAGCAGAAAGGTCAAGCAGTTTTCACATATACCTATTTCCCTCGCACTAATTTCTGCTCTGTTTCTCTTTCAGAGTTTAATAGTGCTGAAGATCAGAAATTTCTATTACTGCAACTTGTAGTATTTTTGTGCAGGGTGAATTTTCCCATGCCCTGGAAAAAGACATCCTTAAGATTCTGTTTTGCCTGCTCTTATTCATGGTTGCTTATTCCTTGGGTTCAGAGTCCTTGAGTTGCTTGCTTCTGAGAACTAAGAGCTTCTGTGTGATCTGATTTTGTACAGAATTGTTTCACCATTGAGTGCTGCCAACACAGAATAAACACACGGTGTATCCAGAGCTGTTAAAAGAAGGTAGGAATCTCACTCCTAAGAATCATTTAACCAAGGGAATGGCATAATGAGGGTCATTTATGGCTATTTAATGTCTATAACATAATTCCTAAGTAACAACAAAATAAGCTCTGACAGCTGAAGAGGGAATGTGAATATTTATCTGCGGTTTGTATAGATTTTCTGAAATACGAGCAGCTATAGTCTGTTGGTATCATTTAAACTGCTATTGTATTTACCAACCTGGTATCAGCAGTATGATAGAAAAAGGCAGGCAAAGACTAATTCCTGAACAATACCATGCTACATTTTTGTAAGTAACTGTGCATGTGTATGAAAAGCCCATTGAAATCAATGGGAAGGAACTCCATAATTTCAAGTTTCCTAGAGGAGAGATAGCACCCACAGAAGTGCTTAAGCTCCATTTACTTCTACCAAAGACTGAGCAATGCTTTAGAAGATTTTATACAGTTCTTAAAGCTTCCTTTTCTTCCTGTAGTTTCAATTGCACTTTGGATTTAGAGGCTTTAGTCTCATTTAAAAATAAGATTTTCTCATACTACTTGCTTTTGACTCTGTAGTTGCTATTGCTAATTTTCTCTCTCACAACCTTTTGTCTTTCTTTTCATACAAATTCTTTCAATTTAATGTTTTTCATAAAGTGTGGTTGCAATAACTTAACAAAGTGGCCTCTAACGTCTTTCACTTCCGATAATGTGACTTTTATGAGGCTGATTGGATATTTTAGAATCCTTGAACTACAGAATTGTTCTTTTGAGAAGGGATCTCAGGAGTTCCCTAGTCAAACTGCCTACTCAACCCTGAAGTCAGCTCAGGGTTTTCTACAGCCAGGTCTTGGAAACCTCCAAAGACAGAGATCCCACCATGGAGGAGGGATGTGGGCCTGTTGGAGTGAGTCCAGAGGAGGGCCACTAAGATAAGCAGAGGGCTGGAGCACCTGTTCCTATGAACACAGGCAGACAGAGTAGGGGTTTTTCATTCTGCAAAAGAATAGGCTCCAGGGAGACCATCTATCAGCCTTCCAGCGCCTGAAAGGGGCCTACAGGAAAGCTGAAGAGATTTTGTCAAGGGCATGCAGTGATAGGACAAGAGGGAATGTCTTCAAATGAAAAGAGAGTATGTTTAGATTAGTTACTGGGGAGAAATTCTTTATGGTGACAGTGGTGAGGCCTTGGCACAGGTTGCCCAGAGAAGCTGGGGATGTCCCATTTCTGGCAGTGGTACAAGGCCAGGTTGGATGGGGTTTTGAGCAATGTGGTCTGGTGGAAAGTGTACTACCCCTGGCAGAGTGGGAACAGAACTAGATGATCTTTATGGTCCCTTCTAACCCAAACCATTCCATGACTTGTGAGCATAATTTCTAGCACTTAATTGCTCTCCTGGGAAAATTTTTCCCTATATGTCCTGTCTTATATATGTCACATAGCCCTCTGTATGAAAAAAATGAGATTGCACAAGTATGATGATGAAAGTAATGTAACTATGATATCATGTGGCTGTCCTACAAATAGTTCCAATAGTAGAAACAGAACTTAAGTAGACTGACATAAAAATTGGAAAAAATCTATGGCCATAATTTTGTGTACCTGTGCCTGTCTGCTTTGATTCCCCATTCTCTCTCATATCTGGAACCTTTGCACTTCATTCCTCTCCTAGCACTAAATTTCACATGTTTTGATTTTAGCATCAAAGCTTTTATTGATTCTTTATGGTTTATTGTAGGTGTCCTCAAAGTTTCACCCCACTCAAATTTAAAATAGAGGAATGTATAAAAATCCACTTTTGTATTGATCTCTAAAATCCCCTTTGCCAGTGTATTTTCAGACCAATGAAGACAGGTACTGGGTTAATCAGTTTGTGCCATGATTTCTGATTGTCAAATTCTCTTCTATTTTAATTTCGAATTAAAGCTTTTTTTGAGGGGTGCTGGAGGTCCTCTCTTTAAATTTCTAGGCATTATGGAAAATAAGTCTCTTGTCCATGATTGGGTTCATTAAAGGTCCAATAATAGTTGTCCTGGGTTCCTGTAGCTGAATTTTTTTTTGGTAGTGGGGGGGGCTGCAAAGGTGGTTTCTGCTAGAAGCTGCTAGAAGCTTCCCCTGTCCCATAGGAGCCAATGACACTTTGCCCCAGGTGGGACATCCGGCTCCTGGCCAGGACCGAACCAATTAGAGATCACAGGAACGCCTCTGTGATAACATATTTAAGAATTGGAGGTTGTTGCGCAGAAAAAATTCCAGAGAGCAAGAACATGGGATAACAAGGCAGACATCAAGGTCGCTGCAGAAGCGAGGGGGGAGGAGGCACCTCATGGAGCAGGGGAAGGACTCAGAGCTAAAACCCCTGCAGCCCATGGAGGAGCTGGTGCTGGAGCTGTGGATGATTGAAAGGAGAGACCTGTGGACCCGTGGAAAGGCAAACCCATGCCGGAGCAGGAGATCTGTGGACCCGTGGAGAGGCAGACCCACGCTGGAGCAGACCTGTGGACCCGTGGAGAGCCAGAGCCATGCTGGAGCAGGTTTTATCCGAGTGAGAGCTGTGGCCCTCGGGACAGCAGATATGGAAGAGCTGCTGCCCGAGGGGTGGATTCACGTTGGAGAAGTCTATTAAAGACTGTCTCCTGCGGGAGGGACCCCACGGAGCAGGGGATGGACTCAGTTGTGGTCCCCTGTAACCCGTGGTGAAGCAGGATGTCCCCTTGCAACCCATGGAGGCTCATTGGGGTGCAGGGACTCAACCTTTACTGCACCCCATGGAAGAGTGACCCCGAGGGGTGGGGGAACTCACATGACAACCGGCAGCAACTGCAACTGCCTGCAACCCCCATGGACAGAAGGAGGGGTGGGGGGAAAGTGTGTGTGTGTGGTGTTTGTTTTAAGACTGTTTTTTTTTTTCCCTCACTCTTTAGCTTAGCATTTATCCTGTTAGTAATAAATTTAGGTATTATCTCACTTTGAGTCTGTTTTTTGCCCATAAAGGTGGTGGGTGGATGACCCCTCTCCCTTCTGCCTAGTTGCAGAAGGGGATTTAATGAGTTCATGGAATCTGGCCAGGGTCAACCCATTACAATAGTGCGGAAGCATTCTGGAGATTTATTTGGATATACTGGTGTACAAATGAAGTTTTTAAACCCAAATGAGGAGTTTCATAAATCTAATCCATGACAGTGTCAATGCACAAACCTTTTTTTTTCCTTAATATATTTTGCCATGAGAAAAATAAGGCCTTGATCTTACACCTTAAAGATTTGATTTTTATGATCAGTAAGCTTACAATGTGAAACGATAGCTTATTGATTATAAGAATTCCTTAAGAGTATCTTTGGAGTTACAGAGAAATGTTATTTTCAAGAAGCAGAGGATGGCACTGTTGGACTGCAATTATGAGTCAATACAGACTGCAAATCTTGACTCACAACATTGCATTACATTGCAGAATTTATATCAGATGTCTTACAAGAAGTACAAGCAGGAAAAAAGGTTTACACTGGGTTTTTGATCATAAAAATTTTGGTTGAACTGTTGCAGCCAGCTATGAAGAGGATTCTTTTTTTTAAATGGGATGTAGCTGTAAATCAGAGTAGTGGAGAAAATGTAGGCGAATAAACCCCAAAACATTAAATCATATATTTTGGGAAATAAATTAGTAGTATAACTGTGAAGGGCCTTTCTTGCACTGAGTCTTTACCTGTGAAGTGTCTGAGGTACTGAGTATTTGCAAAGACTGACTCTGTTTTGTAGGCATCACAGTATTCTCAGGCTTTTCAGATGAATTAATCCACAAAGGTTGTAGTTCACGTATGAACAGAGGATAGACTTGTTAACGGGTAAACCACTGTAGAAAAAAAACAGACTTTATGCTCAGAGTTATGTCTCCATTCCATATTGGTATAGGATATTGCTAACATATTCATTCAGATTTCAAAGGGAAATTTTTGTCTTAAAAAGTTATTCAATATAATGATGGAGGAAGAATCCCATTCCAGGAATCTTAATACATGTTTAATAATAATAATAATGTTTAAAAATTGTGCAATTAAATAAATTAATTTTGTTACACAAGATGCCATAAGCTGTGTAAGTCTCCAAATTTTGCTGTCCAAGTGTCATCAATGAAACCAGCATTCACTTAATTTGCTTTTCTGACATCCTAGCTCAGCTTATGAGAAGAAAACCCAACTGCACATTTGGTTAAAGAAATGAATGTTCACCTCTGATATGACTGCTGCAGTGGGCTCTACCTGGCCTAGAAAACTTTGAGAAATCATTCTTTTTGTGAGTGATGTGAACTACACAGCACCGTGGAATTGATGGATACATAGAAGCCACCTTGCAGTTCAACAGGGATGTTTTCCAGGACTGCTTCTGCTGCCAAGTACGTTGAGACAAACTCGGAGCAACACACTGTGCTGCCAGTATAATTTAAAGGTTATTGTCTCTTAAAAAACGCAATTGTGAAAAATAAAATAAAAGTAGAAGTAGAATTTAGTCAAGCCTGGCTTTAGTACTGAGAATTTGGCATGATCACTTTACTGCAACTCGATTGGCATTCAAAACCCAAACCAGTCCAAACTACTCTTATAATTTTGTATTACAGCCACAAACCCCAATGAAATTTCATATTTTCTTGTGAGTTTTATGAATCCACATTTACTTCTCAATAAATCTCAGCTCAGTTTCATTGCAATGAAACCCCAGATCAAGTGAATTCTGGGTGGTTTTAGATTCCGTAAGAAATTACATTGCAGAGTTCTGAAAATACCCATTGTTACTGTGTGTCAATACTGTGTCATTTTTGCCTTACTTATTTTTCTGCCATGGCAAAGATAATTTTAATTTTATTTTATTTATTTTTAAAATTATTTTTTATTTTAGACTCTGTCATGGAAGGAAAGAAAAGAATTTTATATTCTGAATGCAATCTTTTTCATAGTACTTGTTTCAGTCATTCTGATTTTTATTAACTCCTTGTGAACAATGAATATTCTGGTTTGACCTGAAAATTATTTTGTCAGCAGTTGTGTTTTTTGCCTTTCCACAGTAAGGAAGACTGTTGTGATTCAAGCAAATTAATATGGTTTTTTACTGGGAGTGATTCCTATTAAAAAGATTTAATTTTCAGGAATCCTCTCTAAATTCTCCTTGGCAAGTATATTTTAAAATTCAAAAATTAATTTACCCTGATCCAAGTTCTCTATAGTCACATCATTTATGGCCTGAAGGTATCTCAAGGATATCCTGCAACCATTTGTACTGATCTTATATTAGAATTACTCTGCTGACATTTCTGGTTTCTCATGGTTTTCCATTTTCATTTATATTTATAGCAAAAAAACTCTCAAATATGAAAACAAACATACCAAGAAATGTAAAATTATTGAGGAAAATACCAAGTGTAAGAACAGCTGAGTCACAGCAGCAAGGATCCTCAGGCTTTTCCACGTGCAATTTCAATATGTAGGCTTTCTAAACCTGTCATCCCTCCAGAAAAATCCTAACAGAGAAAATCAGCAAAACAAAAAACAGTTTCTAGGACTATGGCATCTGGAAATTGTTTCCCACGGAAGGCTGTGGCAGCAGATAAGTAGTTTAATAGAGAAGTAGACCAATTCTTGGACTGTTTATCCATAAATGAATCAAAAAATTACTAACTTTTAGCATTCCTAATACAAGGGTTA
Source organism: Grallaria varia (assembly GCA_013396735.1). Taxonomy (NCBI): domain Eukaryota; kingdom Metazoa; phylum Chordata; class Aves; order Passeriformes; family Formicariidae; genus Grallaria; species Grallaria varia. The sequence continues at coordinate 110,181 of VWZG01001179.1, forward strand.
TGAAGAGAAATGACCCCAGGAACTGGCAAGGCTTGAGGGCTTTCTTTAACCAGCATCTCCTCTGGACTGCCCTAGGCTGAAACTTAGACTGACATGGATACTTGATCAGACATAGTAGTGCATTTATTACACTCTTACAGACTGAAGCAGTGCAAACTTGGGGTTTCATATCATTGCTTGTGTTGGTTTTAACATTCAGAGTTTGTGAAGCCTTACAATCATGCTGTAGAGAATATTCAAGATTGCTCTCAAATCTTTCTTCAGGAATATTCAACATCTTGTTAAATGAACTTTTAAAAATTACAGAATGCACCAAACATTTTTGTTTGAAATGAAGTTCCTTGGTTTAAATTTTTAATTGAGTGACATGAGCCATTTGTCCTAATGAATTGTGGGTGCACTAAAACAGCTTTGTGAAGTTGCTTATTTACTTGTAGGTCCTAAAGTAGCTTCTTAAGGTTAAAAATGTGAGCATAAGGGGGTTTTTACTATTTTTGACATGTACCAGAAAAAAATCCCCTCTTTTTCAGACTGTTTGTAGTAGTTTCAGAATCATTCCAGTCGTTACTCTTCTCAATTGCTAATTTTAAAAGCAGAAGTGTTATGTCAGAAATGTAAAATTAGATGTTCTTGAAATAACTTCCTACAGTCAACACACTTGTGGATAATATTAAAATGAAGCTTCTGGGTGGTATGATAGACTAAAAGATTTGGAGTTTTTTAATTAGTAGGATTGAGCTCATTCATATCTTGCATTTTAAATTTCAAAGCATAGAAGATCTGAAATTCAATGCCAGAATGAAATATTCAGGATGAAATCCCAATTTTACTCTGGCCAGTTACAAAGATTTTTGTCCTTTCTGTGGGGTTGTCACACTAAATGCACTCTCTGTACAGTATACATACTTTCTCTACTATAAATGTATATTATGTATGTATACCATATATGAGACACAGCTGACGAATGAGAACTTCAAAAAAAAAAGTCTAAAAAGTTAATTAAGAAAAATGTTGAAACATCTGTAAGTGAAACTTAACATTTTGGAACCTTTCTTTTGCTCCCTACCGTTCTGAAAAGGCAGGGACAAAATGTGAGCAGCGCTTGTGCAGAAACACGGGTGATGCTGAGCTTTCCACATGCGCACGGGGGGCAGTGACAGTCCAGTGCTCCTCATGGCTAGAGAGAGTCACAACAACTGCTGAAATAAATCAGTTGAGAGTTTTGTCAAGGGGTGGTCTTTTTTGTTTTTCCACCTGTTTTCGTCCAAACTACCGCGAGGTTACCTTGTACCCTTTCTATAATAGCTTTTGTGCCCCGACTTTCGAAAATATGTTCAGGTCCTCACAGCAGTACTGCAGGGTTATTGGTCAGTGTAAAAGGCCATCACGGTTTATGGGGCATCAAATTCGTTTTAGAGATAATTAAAGACTATTTTCATCCCATACCGTTATTTTTCTTGTTCAAATGCTTCATAGCAATAGAGAGGTGTACAGTTGTCAGCAAAGCAAAAAGAGATATTTTTCTTAAACTGTCTAGTGTTATTTATACAGTAGCACAGTAAGCAATTGCTGTGTGTTAGAACCTTCATGTACTAAGACCAACAATCATGTGGCAGGCAGCTCTGAATTCCTGCTGGAATTAATATTTTTAATCTTATTTAAATCGCTACATTTTCCCTTGTACAACCTGCACCTGAGATAACTTTAATCCCTGTAAAACTCTTGTCCCCAGGATAGGTCTTCAGGAAACTGAGGTCGTGACAGCAGTGAGGCAGGAGGGTTTTGAAGGACAATGAATAGGCTATGAGGAGCAGAGAAGGGAACAAGAAAGGTCTAAAGTGATTTTCCTTTTTGGATATATACACATGTATAGTCTGTATGGTTGTTGAGTCACAAGTCTTGTTTTCTTGATTCCATTAATTTTTTTCTTTTTTTTTTTAAATTTTACCTGTTTACTTTGTTTTATTACGATAGATAACCCAAAAGTAATGCAGAGAAGTTCCTGGTTAAACATGCAAAGATAACCCTCATATGACATTCAGAGTAATATGGTTGAAGACCTACAGTACAAAATACGTTTTGAAACCGCAGATTGAAGTTGCCAACCTACCTGATCAAGTGAACGAAATTTCATAGCTTCTGAAAGAAGCTGAAATGAGCACACCAAGAAATTTGTCATTTTGATTGTTTTTTCTTTTTCCTTATATTGATCAAAATGTTTACTGTGACTGGAATGCACTACTTATTAATAGACCTGAATAGGATTTTCCATCAATATTTCTTCTCTCTTAAAGATAAATTCAGATTTTGTTTTATGAAAGTAAAACGTTAAAAACCTATTTTTCAAAAATTGTTTGAAAATTGTAATTAGAAAACTGTAATGAAATATATGTCTAATAGTAGTAAATGTGTAATATAAAGGAAGAAGCAAAAAAAAAATTACATTTTCCTCCAATCTGATTTTAACTCATTGCATTTATAGACTAAAGAGGACATAAAATAAGAATGACATTTTCCTTGAATTAGAGACAAAGAGCTGTATATACTTTAAAAAAAAAATAAATTGGCAGCTCTTTCAGTTTTCTCACTTTATATAATGATGAGAAAGAGGCATAAAAGACTCTCCTGGCTGCTTGGTATTTCTTCAAAGTAAGAATTTCTCCGACACAAAATTTTAATGAATTACAAATACTTATTTTCAGCAGATTTTTTAATGAAACTACTTTTCCTAGTGGTCTGCTAAGCCTTTTCTCATTACACTAGACCTGTAATTTACTGGACAAGCAATGGATATTACTTCTTGTTTGAAATGCTGGTCATCAAAATTTTCTGTCCAGGCAGACACTTCACTGCAACTTTATTAAAATACCTTGTTACTGCAGTATTAAATCTGTATTCTGTTGGCATGACTTTGCATTCTTTGCCAAGGGCACTTCAGCTCATTTGTATGAAGATAAAGTAGGTAGGCAATTCTGCGTTCACCAACTTGCCTTTGATCTGCTGGCAAGAATATGGAGTTTATACATACAGAATATCTGTTTAATGACCCACTGAGCAGGACAGATTTTTGCAGCTTCAGATAACAATATATTTTCTACTATACTGAATTCTGTCTCCATGCCTTTTGCTTGAGAGACAAAATATACACCTAATTTTTCCTTTAAGTATTGTGTTTCCAGATGAGATTGTTTCTTTGTGAGCCGTCCAACTTTCTCTTATAGTTTCAATGTATTAGATGCACATGGCTGAATACCTTTAATCCTTGCTGGCACTAAATAAAATGGTGAATGATGGAACCATTTTTCTCCTAAAAACTGGAAAATTGTTCCCATATCTAGAATGTGTAATATTTCTAGCCCCCAACCAAATTTGTTTTGAAATATGAAATTTTATTAATTTCAAAAAATCATCCCTTTGTATTGTTCTTATTAAGTTAGGCATAAAACAATATAGTAGAAAAAATTTATTTGGACCTCTTTTATGGATGTCACTAATTAAATACTTTGAAGCTGCTCTTAGCACCATAACTTGTTTGAATTAAATATATCATATGAGGTCATTGTCTTTTTCCCTCTTCTATTATTATTATTCTGCTCAAGTGTGATAATTAACATTTATATCGTACCATGCCCTTCTAAATTTGATCGGAGATTTATTAGAATTAGTATAGCAAACCCGTAGGCCAGGAGTTCCCTAACTGATTATAGTATATTCAGCTTTTTAATAGTTAAAAGCAATTGTTAAAGGGATTCAGATGTTGTGTCATGGCCTTTCTTTTTTTTTTTTTTTGTGTATTTTATGAGTTACACTCGTACATTTATGTTTATATATATGTTTTTATATTTATTTATACACATGTGTAAAGTTATACAGATGTAGTTTTATGTAGTGTATAGTGTGTGTGTATACACCCTATACTCATAACTGCTGATGGAAGGTCTCTCCTCAGCGTGACTTATAGATAAAGCCCTGGAAAACAGCACAGCTGTTTCTAATGTCTTTCAACTTCAATACATTGTGAAAACCAATCAGCTCTTGTTTGCTTCCTGGAATGTCAGTCAGTCCTACAGCTTTCCTGTACAGTTACTAGTTTTCAGGTCTTGGTCAGCTGTTGGTGTGCAAGCCCAGCACAGGAGGATCTTTGGTGGGCAGGTTCCTGTGGAAAGCTGCTTTTAATGGAAACCACAGAGTACAGTTGACTAAGTTACAGGAAGCGGAACCTTTGGCCTGTTGGCTCTGCTGTCTCCTTAAAAGTGAGACTCCTCTCTTGGACCCAGATAACACATGAACCAGAACGGGGGGTCATGTGGGAACGGTAAGTCTAAGACTGCAGAAAGGTTTGTGTTGGGTGAGGGTAGGGCCCCATCAGGTGCTGTGCATTGCCTACATAACCCTCAGTGCTGGTGGCAATTTAGCACGCTCAAAGGTCTGCTCAACCAAGGAAAAATGAATCATATGGACAGGAAGTCTGTGTAACTTTTATCTCAGACGTGATAAATCTATTTTTGATATGTAACTAGAGCTTTGCCAGGAATGTGGTTAAGTCTAGTATATGAACTCAGAAATATTACCTATAAATATCTATGATCAAGCAAATACGGCTGATAAAATCAAGACTTTGAAAGAGTTAAGTGGTGAGGATTTAATGGTGTATAGTGTTTTAGAAACTAATGTTATCTGGAGCCAGAAGCTGGCTGAATGCCTTGAAAGCATCAGTAGTCAGCCAGAAAAAAAGGTTACCCAGAAAAAATAAACAGATAAATTCCCTGAAATTTTTAAGTGCAATTACTGTGGTTGCACAAATATGCAGTTCATTTGTAACCATTTGCTGAAATTATATGATAAGAAATGGAGAAATTTGGTGTGACTCGAAACCTGCACTGCTTTGGTAACAGTCACTGTTGTGAGGAATCCTCTGTGAAATTTCTTGTATCTTAGGAGATAATTATAGCCTGCAGAGAGATTAGGGAGAAAAAGGATGAGATACCCATGGGTGCTTGGAGACACCTGTGGAACTGAGGCAAAGAAAAGCCAAGGAGATTTTATTTTGAAAGCCGTGGGTTAAATATCTGAACAAGTGAGTTGAAGGCAAGGGAGTGTACTTTGAAATTCCCTGCACTTTGAGAGTGAAAATAACAGCAGACTCTTTCATGTGTTGGAAATCTGTCGTGTCATTCCAGCACATTATTCTTACAGGAAAAAACAGGCATGATGGTGATGCTGCCTCAGCACTGTGGATATATGTATATATGCAGTACTTGAGGCTTGGGAAACATACCGAGATGACAAGCCTTCTCAGAACAAAACAGGAATTGGATGCAAAACACTTTCCCTTCACCAGCTAGTTCCAAAGTTTCTCTCCAGTTTCTGATACTGTGGCTAAAATCAACTCTGTAATTGTCAGCAGAATCCAGCTGGGTTTAGCAGCGTGGCTCACATCAGAATTAAGAAATTTGTCTATATCTATAGCTATCTATACCTATATATCTGAAGCCTGCTGGCATTTCCTAGGTAAATCTATCTATAAATTTATCTGTAATGGGACTATGCACTAGAATCCTGACTTCTTAAGGAATCCAATGAATTGTGGTGAGTCCTAGCTGCAGTTTATTTGGTTCAGTCTGTTCGCTAGTGGCAGTATTTAGTCAATGGCTAAGTAAGGCTGCGTTCTCAGATGGTGTAAATCAGCCCAGCACCGCTGACAGAGATAGACCATCACCAATTTATGTCGGATTGGAGCCTCTCTCACTCTTTCTTCCCCAAATTTGTGAGGATTATGGAGATGAGCTGTAGCCCTAGTGGCAAATGCATCTTTTATATATGCCAGGTTTCTTGCAAGTGTAATTGTAAATCTCTCCAAATCTTCACAGACATTATGTGATGTATGTGATGACTAAGTAGTGGAAGTCAACAGAAAGAGGAGTAGGCATAGCATATGGAATTTTTCTTGGGATATTTTTCGCTTATCTTTCTTTCAGTTTAAGGGTGAGGGTTAAAATTATACACAATAAATCATTTTATTGAGTTATTTGCATTTTAACTCTCCTTTACACCTGGGTTTCCTTCTTTTCTGTTAATATCTTCATCAGCAAACTACTTGTATCATTGTCAAGGTCTGAACATTCTCTTCTCATACCTTATTCATATCCTGCCTACCACGGACTGAGGAACTAAAGGCACTTGCTGAGCTTACATTTCACACAGAACTGCTGAGCCTGTTCCATGAAAGTTGTATATCTGTGAACTACGGTAAAAATAAAGTAAAAACTAGTACTATGAAACCCAGAGCATTGTAAATCCTGGAAGCAAGACTTACTGTGGCTTTAGGAATCTGCAAAGATGCCTTCTCTGAATAAATTCAGTATTTCTTTTTTAGATATCTATGCTTTAGTATCAGAAAAAATAAAATTCATGAAACAGATACAGGGCATGAAAATAACAAGTAAATACATGTTACTTAAAAGAGACCACTTGATCACCAAAGCCTATTTCTCTCATTTTCCACTGTGGCTTAAAAGCAGTAAATTAGCACCTTGGAAAAAGTAATAACATGAGGTCCCCTACCAGTTTTTTG
>VWZG01001179.1:116774-173749 GCA_013396735.1 Grallaria varia
TATCTATGAGTTACTTCCTCTTAGTTTGTATAATAGTTACATTTACTTCCCTGCTTGCACATCATCACTGAGGATGTCAACTATGAAAGTGCAACATCTAACTACTAGCAAAGATACAAATTTAAAATTATATAATATAAGTTTCTATAAGGTTGATGGCACAGATACCTTGCAAGGGATGTCTGATCAGAAAAATCTCACTTTTCTGAATAAAACATGAAGTTCTTGAGGACTTACAGTGTCAATACTGCCCCTAAGAACAGCAATAGACTTTGCCTTTCCTCTCTGGGAGCCTTTGGCAGCTCCCCTTGGTACACAACTGATGGCTTTAGCAGGGCCACAGGCATTCTAAATGCTAGTCTGGGGTGGGTGCCAAGTGTGGGTTAATGTGATGAGCATGAATGCTTTTAAATCGCTGGAAATGGCAAGGAAATGCTGTATGAAGTGTCAGGAAACAACATGGGAGGAGATGAGAAAGTGCATTAGTACTGGAGAGAGTGCTGCTGTCCAGGTACGGCAAGACGCTCTTGGTAGTCAAGCCCTCATAGAGATGTACACTAGTCCACAGCTCTCCATGGGTCAAACAGATGCTAACAAACAGACAACTATAATACAGCAAAGAATGTATCTGTCTTTGGGCAGCATTTAGTCCCATCTCAAATCAGGCACCTCAGTGCTTTGCACAATGCATACAGAAAGACATTTTCCTCCTATAGACCTTGTAATACAAATAGACAGTTCAGCCAAAGAGTAGGAGGAAGAACTCCTCCTCAGTTGTACACACCAGATTATATTGCTTGTTAATTACATTAAATTCTGTTATGGGGTTTGGCAATGGAAAATATCTTGCTTTGTTTCACCCGAGGTTCATCCCTCCTTCTGGAAATCAGTTGCTCCCAAAATGGCACTCAGACGTTAATACGCTAAGTTGCTGAGCAGCAGATGTCAATGGCAACACTGTAGGAGGAGAGCAGGACTCTGTTTTGTTGATCATTAATAATAGAGATGCATGTCTGACTTTTTAATGGCCTCAACGTTCTTGTCAGCTCCGGCCTATATGCAGGCCTCCTACCTGATATTCACTGCTGTTAGTTCCAGTTAGAGGTCATGGTTGAGACAATTTATATCACTGCAGATATAGGCATTTTTCTATTCATTTTTTATCTCACTTCCAACATGATTCCTATATGTTCATGTTTGTCTCTGTTTATCCCTTGAAAAAATCTGAAATCCAGTTGACAATTTCAAGAAAATTAATTAGGAGAGATTTTAAAAGACAATAAAAGGCTATTTTTTTTTCACGAAAGTATGTGATAAAATAGAAATTCAGTACACACTTGTCCTGAGTGAAGGGAAGACTAATCTTTCTGGACACAGAGAATTAGCATAAGAACCTGCTACAACGAACACTTGAGAAAAGCTTCAGGAACAGGTAACTTATACATCAAATTCAGCAAGAAGTGAGGCAGCCATAATAAATGAGGTTTGATTTTGGTGCTCGTAATACTGTTTGTCCTAATTCTAGCAAAACTGAATAACCAGAATGGCTAAAGTTCATCTAAATGCAGAGCATATTCACTTGTTAATCTCTGGTTTATTAACTAGGCTGTTTGCTGATGTATCATTATTGCTCCCTCTCCGAATGCATTTGTGGCTCAAGATGTGCTTTTCAATAAACAAGACTATTGGAAAATTGAACAGGTACATTGCCAGTGGAAGCAAAGCCCTTCTGAGCTTTCCTGTGTACAGAGCAAACACACTATAATGGCAGGAATGGATTTGTTCTTTGGGCCAGTGTTACTCAGGCGCAACAAAGAAGGCTGGCAGAGGAGGGGTGGGTGTGCCCCTCAGATTCTCAGGGTTTTACAGGCTTGAGGATCAGATGAGAACACAAACCCTGTGTGTAGTACAGGCCAGTAAGGCGATCAATTTTGGTATCTATGTATTAAAACCACAAAGCAGTTGATGTCTTTTTGTGGCAATAGTAACCAGAAACAATTGAGTGCCATATGTCAGCATGATTTAAGAAATTATATTATGGTTTATCCCCAGGCTAGGGTGAAGTAAGTGACACAGAAATCAAAATGTCAAAGCAGTTTTGGCAGATGCCCCTAAGTCCTAAAGAACTGCTTTAAAAATACTTTAAAAGGATAGAGTGGAATGTACACTATTTTGACAGAACATGGATGACTGCTCATTCCTCTCCTGCTGAGCTTACTGCCCTTATTTACCAGCTGTATCTGTTTAGAGGTTGTCTGTCTGTCTCTGTCTCTATTACATGAGCATACACACAGGCACAGATATATATTAATATTATAGAATGGCTGACATCAGTTATAAATTCGACTAGAATTTCTAAAACACTGTGTTTCTTAATTTGCAGGTAAAAATTTATGATGCTGAAAATAATTTTAAGCCCTGGCTGATGCCACTTCAGACTCTACAAATTGCCCTGTAACCTCTGTCATTAAAAAGGTGTAGGATGGTTGTAAGCCATTTTTGGCTATCGCTGCCACTTATTTGGACAGGAACAGAAGCTTGGACCTGTGGTACAAGGTGCTGTGTGAAGACGAGACAGCAAGACAGTTTATGCACTATCAGTGTGAAATCTGTTTTACTCACCTCCGGTATACTTGATACACACTTTTCTTTTCTCGTTGTGCCTTGGTGAAGAGGGTTTGGCTTGTGTCTTACAGGAAGCGGAGACTGTCTTTTATCTCCTACTGTCTGAGATTAATAAAAAGCAGATAGTTTTGTGAACCTAGAAGTCTTTATCACACTAACATAAATGTATACTTACAAATTCTTCTAATTAAACTACTTTATGGTAACAGTGATGGTCCCAGTGCAGAAAAGAGTTGTTGTACTACATACATATATGTTTCTGAAAGGGCACAAATGTTCTAGCAAGGTTTTTCTGAGAAAATAATATGATTCATGTTTGCCTTCCTCACATGGTACATAGTCTCTTTTTCCCTCTTACTTTTAAATTAGAATTTATCTTCCCCTTTCTCACCTTAAATTATTAGAAAATATTAGAGAATCAGAATTTATTTCACCTGTACACTCATTGTAACAATTGATTTCTTTCTCTGTTTTATGATGTACTGTGGTAATTTCTGTGGTAATGCTCTAATAATAATACGCATTTATAATAAATGTGAAATAGGTAACTGACTTGGGCAAATAAAACAATGTTTTCATGCTGGTCTCCACAATAAGATGGACAGCATTTAGGAAGGCTGCTAGCTGCCTCTGTGACTAGACATTTTTCTGTAGCACTGTATTTCTCAGATTGTCACACATCTAAGGAAGAGTTGTCTATGGGGGTAAAACCTTCCACTCTTACACTGGTATACTGGTGAATTTTCTGGTCAGAGATACTGGAACACAAAACCATTACGAATGTTTTTCCCAAAACTACTGTGATTGACCTTTCCCTGACCAGTCCTAGAGCTGCAAGAGATTGAATTTGAAATGTGAAATTTAGCATGAAAAAACTGTGAACCTCATTGAGGGGTAAGTGGATGGCCCAGTTGTAATGAAAATTAGCTTTGATTTGACTGCGTTAAGAGTATTTGAAAAATCATCTTTCAAGGCAAATAAAAAGCTGTGGACTATACCTACAGTTGACTGATTACCAGCCTAATATTTTAGTTTTGCAGTAAATTTATCAGATACCAGGGTGGAAGCTGGATTTGGTCATGGATCCAACAGGCTTTCATTTGATTTTCAGTTCAGTTCCTGAGGTTATGTTGTTCTTCAGCTGGAATATCAGCTCTCATTTTTAAGCATGTTATTTTCTCTCCCAGCCCTTCCCAGCTATGCCTCTGAAGCCGCAGCTGTGGATGAGTAACAGAGACTTCTGTAAGTCAGCAGAGAACCTTGGAGGGACAACTGCCCCTGGTGTGCCCGGCAGTGGGGTGACTGAGAGGGGTTGCTGCTCGCGCTGTCAGAGCCCAGCACAGCACAGCACTAGGCAGGAGGAGGAGAAGGGTTTTGAGGAGGGGAGGAGATTGTTGCTTTTCACATTGCTGCTCTGGCAAAGAGAGAAGCCCTTGCAAACACTTATGGAAATAAAAAATGCTTCACTTCATTCCCTTTCTATTAGTGCAACTAATGGGATGAGGGAAGGTGAGAAGAGCTTTACTTAAATCCATAAATATAATTTTTTCTTTGTGATCTTGGTGCAATCTTGTCAGAATTTCCCATATGTGCCCCACACGTAGGTCACAGAAGTAAGACATGCTAGTCATTACGGCTGATTGGAGAGCTAAGATCCTTATCTTGTATCATTTTAGACACAGAATAACGTGGTATCAAGATAATGCAATGAAACTTTTTTCCCCTGTAAACACTATGTACAATTTTCAAGAATCTGAAATTTATATGCTGAATCTTAAAGAGGGCATTTCCTGAAAGTTCAAAGCAAAATACTTTATTAAGATGGATATGCCTACATGTGAGATAAATAGAATAGAATGAGATAAAGAAAAGGCTCATGTGTCTGTTGTCCAAGTGCTTACCTACAATGCCTTATAATAGTTTACATCAAATGTGATGTGAAAGCAGAACTCTTTTGAAATACAAAGCTTTTCAAAGTTTCCCACAGAGAAATAGGAGTTTGTTTTTTTTTTTTTTTTAAAAAAGAAGATAACAATCTGAATTGCTACAGGGTAAACACTTTAAAAAATGTATTTATGTCACCAAAGGAATATACCACAATGAATTTGTGACTTTTCTCATATTCAGCAGCCCTATAATCAATCCAGTTAAACAATTCCCTTGGCTTATGCAATTAGTTTTTCCTGGAAGTCTGCCTCATGTTTTTGTGTCTTCCTAATTAAATAGGAAAAGCTTTTGCTTGCAATTGTGTAATGAGTCTATTCCTGCAAGCTAACAAGGAAATCATGCCTATGGAGGTTTCAAAATTGGGGTCATCATTTGCTTAGGAAACAAAGTTCAGTTAAAAACTTTGTTTACCTCCAAAATAATCCTCAGGGGATGCACAAATCTGAAGGTTTTAATATAAAATCTTTCTTACTTTTATCTCCTGGTTATGTAAATAAATAAAACAAGGAGCAGCAGAAAAACGTTCATACAGACTGAACAATGAAAACTTTGCTTCATCATAGGATAAGTTGGGATGGTTCAGAAATACATATCTATTTTTTAAATTTATATTTAATGCCTTAATGAAATAAGAACATTTTTCATTGTGACTGTATGGGTAAGAAAAGAAATAAAAAATTATGCCTGTACTGGGTTGAAACTTCAGTTTTTCCTGCGCTGTCTCTGGAATTCTTCTAGTGCTCTGTCAGGAGTTTTGAAGATTTTCATTTTCTGATATACAAAGACTGATAGAGTGAGAAGGGGGAAGAGAAATAGAAACAGCTAATTTGATCTGTTTCTATGGTGGACTTAGGAAATCTTTGCAGCACTCATCTTGTCTGTGCAAAATGTGTAAGTACAGACTGGGCTATTACAGTTCACAGCCTGAGCTGAAATAGTTACTCCAAAACAAAATAAGCTTTTCTGGTTTGCTTCCATGCTACATTTTCTCCAATGAGAAGCTGGTTTGAGAGTTTGCAGTGGTTTAACCCCAGCCAGCAACTCAGCCACATGCTCAATCGATTCCCCCGATGGAATGGGGGAGTGAATCAGAAGGGTGACACTGAGAAAACTCGTGGGTTGAGATAAAGACAGTTTAATAGGTAAAGCAAAAACTGCACATGCATGCAAAGTAAGACAAAGAATTCATTTACCACTATTACAACCAGGTTATTGAGAGTTGTCTGTGCCTGAATTGAGGTGCAAAGGAGAACATATGCTTAATTTAATAGTACAAGTTTTATTTAACAATAAAATGTGAGGTAGAGAGATAGAAAGAAATAGAAAAGAGAGGAGAGAGGGAGTGAGGGAAAGACAGATCGAGCAGAAGATAGTCATCACCCATGGATCCAGCGGCATCCTGTAGGTCCTTCTCCACCCAGGGCTTCTCAGTGATGGGGGTCCCGAGGTCATTCAAAACTTTTCACTATCTACACATTTTAGCAAACAAAGAAATTAATGCTCATTGGCTGCACAGTTCCTCCCCTGCCAACAACAGTACCGCCTTTATCTTATCTCAGGTTCCTGGTGTCATCCAAGTTCCAGGTATCCCTGGGGGCATATTCAGGGGGGCTTCGGTGGGCGTTAGAAGTTGCAGGTACCATCTGTCCTATAACTTGGGGTGATCTTTGTTTGACTGCTGATAGAGATATGAGCAGTTGCTTCTTTACACAGTTTGCCACAGTGGGAATTTCTGTCTGGCTGTGTTACCCTAGATGTGCTAACCAGACCCCGTCTCCACCACGCCTGCAGTTAGTGCCCCCTGCTGCTCTGTTCTGTGCTCATCTCATGGCAAAATCCCTCTGTGACCCTAACAGTGTTTGAGACAGGCAACTGAGCTCTTGAAGTCCTTACAGCCACTTCCCATGTGCAGGCAGGTATTCAGCCATCCCCAGGAAAGCTGGGCTCCAGCACATGTAATGGTGAGTCAGGAAGATGAACACCATCACTCAGAACGTCCCCACTTTCTCCTCCTTCCCCCAGCTTCTGTTGCTGAGCTTGATGCTGTGTGGTCTGGGATATCTGTTCAGTCAGTTGGGATCAGCTATCCTGCCTGTGTCCCTCCCAGCTTTCGTGCAACCCTAGTCTGCTCCCTGGTGGGATGGAGTGGGCGTCAGAGAAGTGCTAAACTCGGCGCCAAACATCCTCAGCAGTAACTCAAACATCCCCGGGTTATCAACACTGTTTCCAGCACAAATACAAACCATAGCACTGTTCTGGCTACCATGAAGGAAATCACCTCTACCGCAGCCAAAATCAACACAAAGGTGTACACACAATTATGTCTTCAGTGTCTGTGTCAGTTTTTTCCCCACCAGCATAAACTGAAACCTTATTTATTAAGGTTTTATAAAGGTGTTGTGAATTCTTCTCTATAGTTAATCACTGCTAAATTTCAAATCCAATTTCAAGTCAGTTTTTTTTGGTTCATAACTTAATATTCCTTGTTTTCTCCAGCAATACCTGTTAAGAATAACCTGCTAGAAGTATAATGGACTTCCCTCCTCTCCACAGCAAATGGATATAAAAAAAGAAAAAGCTGCTTGTGCTCCTCACTTTTCAGTAGATGTTTATGCTCCACTGCTAACTGCTAAAAGCTGAATGCACCGACTCCATCAGTGAGGTTCACAGCCTGTGAAGAGCAAAACTGGATAATCCTGAAAATGTGCATGAATGAATGAAGAGAACATTTCTAAAGGAACAGAAAGTAATTCCAGGCAGACTCAGGATATTTCAATGCCTGTCATCTGAACTTTTTATGAGCACATGGAACTTGCTTATCCAAGTTTATTGTCTGCACAACCCTTTAGAAGGCCTTGGCCCACTGTCTGTACAAAATATATGTGAAAAGTCCTTTAAGAAGTTAGGTACTCATAAGAAATTTGTTTAGACATTAGGATTGAACTATGTTCTTTAATGGCATGGCAAACAATATCTCCTTTAAATTCTCCTTAGTAGAAGTGGAGAGAGCTTGGATCAAGTCAGATTTGATTTCCCTTTTCCCATTTCCCTGTTCTTTCACTTTAAATAAGAGCTGCAAAATGTATTTTAATTTTAACAAGGTGTTGATCACTTAATATTAAAACAAAAAAAAAGTAAAAATGAATTTGTAGTTATACTATCCCACTTCTGATCCTGGCAAGAAACGGAAGTTTGGTTATGGAACAGTCAGTTGGATACTTTGATTTATGGCAAATAGGGTCACCAAGCAGAAAAATGAGACCCTTTGTCAAGGTTTTGGGAACACATGCACAGCATTGAAAGTAAGCCTGAAGTGTTTGTTCATTCTAAGTAATTTCTTTGATGGCAGCAGAATTGATATTACCTATTTGGTAACTTGAAACAAACAAAAGAAAAAGCAAAGGTTTTTTTCTAATGATGTACAGAAAAAAGATGCTGCTTTGCAATTCTCCTATTATTGGAAAGAATATAATTTGTTAATTTATAAGTAATGTTTGTAGAATATATCATGGCAAATAGACTAGCAGAAAATTATAATGGTTTAAAAAAAAAAGGAAATAAAAGAAACTTGAAGTGGTTGCAATTCATAAGACAGCATGTCTCCAAAGTTTGAAGAAAAAGACAAAGGTAATACAGGAATAACAAGGTGAATTTTATGAGCTGTAATGACAGACCAATCTTGGAGGATTGCTATACATGCAAACATATGACATCTTTTTTTGTAATTAAGTCTAAAATGCTGACTGTAACTCTGAGTATCTTAAGCTATTAGATGGCAAATAAAAATTGTGTAGTCAAAGTACACGGTTGAAGAGATTTTGGCATATCTTTTTCTACTCTTCATTAATTTACATCCATGTCATAAACATTGTAAGAAAAATTGGGCAAT
Organism: Grallaria varia; assembly: GCA_013396735.1. Lineage (NCBI taxonomy): Eukaryota > Metazoa > Chordata > Aves > Passeriformes > Formicariidae > Grallaria > Grallaria varia. The sequence goes on from VWZG01001179.1 coordinate 125,236, forward strand.
GTGTTCCCTTAAAGGAATTATGAATCTGAGAGTAACTTATTTGCAAATACAGAGCTAGAAAAAATGCGTAACGAAAAAATTACAGAAAGCAGAAAATTAAAGGCATTTGTTTTCTCCCGAAAGAGTCTACCAGAGATAAACTAAATCCTGGACAGAGAAAAAGTTCCTTATGACAAAACAATTGTGTAAATACTAGCATGATATAATGCAATTATTGGCAATATTTAGCTGTTCAGAAAAGTACCGACATTATGCAACCACCCAGAGAACAATTGTATTAATAAGATAGACTAATCTGTGTTTTTCTTGTTTTCTACTATGAGATAAAACCCAGAACATAAAAAATTTAAAAGAAGAAAGACAATGAATTTACCAATTAAGAGAAAACCACTATACAAATACTTGGAATTCACATTAAGAAATGCTTTTGCATATATAGACTGCTTTTGTAGCAGGTTAGCACAAACCCCTTCTCTGCCTTTATCAGTATTGTACTTTCACACAAGTGCATTCTCTCATTAGATATGCCACAAGCTTCAGGTCTACCACAGAGCTGGTCCATTAACAAACAGTTTGTTGTTGAATATTTCATTGTTATGGGCTCATACTTAAACTTAAAGAGCAATCTGTGAAAGAATGGAGTGTTAAAGCTTTTATTGCCCATAAAACAACATGAAAGTAACTTTTAGAAAGCTGTAGGTTCTGGAAAAGGATTACTTTCTTTGCATTTTATTACTTTTTAGTTAATATTTTCTGTTTACCATGTCCTTATAGTGAAGCACAGGATGACTGTTAAGTCTATTGTGCAAAGAAATAAATTGATTGAAAAATCTGAAGCTTGTGAGTCTACTGTCTCCATGTCTTTTTGGGTGGTGCCTTTACAAATATGAGCATAGCATCACTGAAAATATCTGATTTGTGAACCTTGACTCAACCTTGGATTATTTATTACTCCAGGAATGAAATTTTGAACTGGTAAAACAATTTACAATGTCTGCTGTGGTAATGCGCTTTTATCTAGGAACCAGCACAGCTCTACAGATGGATGTGTTGTCCAGGGAGCAGAAGCTATAGAAAAAATCGTATGGTTTTACCATTTTGCGTTATTCTTCAGCCTGGAGTGATGGTTGCAAGCTGCTGTTTCTTAGAGGAAGTAGCTGTGGGTCCACCACTTAAACACCTTCCTTTTTTGGCAAAACACAGGTCATGGTCTAGCTACCTTTAGCAAGATGAATTGAATATATGAATTGCTGCAGCTAACAATTTAAATGGCTTTGTTCTGCCCTATATATGATCGTTATTCAACCTTTGTAAAGCTGAAACCTCTTCTTACATTCATCTGCTTCAACTTTGTATGTTGGACTCAAAAAGCAAATTTACCAAACTACTAAATAATAGACATTAATAGATACATTATCTGCCATGAGAAGGAAGTCATCTCTCTCAGATAGGTACTGTATTTAAATGAGAAGGAAGCAAGGTTTACCTTATTTTGGACTGCATATTGTTATTTTGAGTTTTTGTCTTTCAAGACAGGAATTTTCTGATCTTGCAAATATATGAATTGTTCTAAAAAATATTCCTCCTTTTAACTTGAGTTGATACAGTAGAAGTACATCCAAACAATGCTATTTAAAATGGCAGTATTGAAGAATTGAAGTCCTTTGCAGATTCAGAGGGCAGCAACTCAGTCAGGTCTTACATACACTGCACTGGTACTGTGTTGTGTTTAAAGCACCGAGTAGTGACGCAGGTAGTTCTTTCCATCAGTGATATGAAAATTGAATTTACTGTTGAGGCACATGCACTCATTTTTTTTTCCAGGCCATTTAAACTTTAGATACAGAGCTGCAGTCACAGGAACATGATATGCTCTCCCCTTCTAGCAATTAATGCACTCCATCAGCATTCTTATGTTTCTGAGATACAGGCAGAGTAATAATGCTGTCTACCAATTTTCTGAACTGTGAGCACAATTGAGGAAAATACTGAAAGGACATAAACAATACCTGAAGATCAAAAATGTTGGCAAGACATTCAAAAAGGAGACAGGGATAATGGCAGTACTTCAGACAGAGGTCTATTGATGTCATCTAAGAGCTATAGCAAAATGGAAACTGACTAAAAACAGCCCATAAATAAAATAAGAAAGGAATGGACCAAAAATTGTCCATCCAGCTCTGTCAAATCTGAATTATACCGCAACTATAAGCGCTGCCAAAGACCAGCTGTAGCTATGCCAAATTCTTGCCAGAAGCTTACTTAGTGTAACATGAGCCTGTGCATTAGCATGGACCAGTGTAGACACTTTCTCATCACTCAGCTGTGTGTACCATAAACTGCTTGTTTTGCTGATAGCTGCAGCTGTGGGAAATACTTTTTGCTGATATATAGGGTTTTAGAGAATTTTATTAGCTTGTTGAAATGAAACCATAGTTGATACAAATAGCTTTGATATGAAAACAGGACCTGAAAGTGAAAGGACTTCAGTGTCTTGCAAAATACACATATTCTGATCAGGCTGCCCAAGTGGTGGCCATTCACATGAAGAAAATAAGGAGGGTGAATGTGTAGGTAGGGTGGTGCCAGCATTGGAAAGATAGTAGTTCCCTTAAAAAGAGAGAAAGAAGAACTATCCACTGAGATGCTATCTCTCATATTAAAGAAAAATGTGTCTGGCTCACAACTTGTTGGCAGGTTGAGGAGTGGCTATTTTGATTACTGATGTGAGGTATGAGACTGATTACAGCTTCTTAGGTTCTGCTGTAATTGTGTGCAAGGAATGCTCTCTAGAAAAGACTTCTAAGTGGTTGTGTTTGCCTTCTAAGATCACCTTGGTTCCTTAAAAAAAAAGTTCTTGTTGCAATGGAAAGGATTACCTCTGACTGCCCAGCAACATGCAATTTTCAGACTTGGAAAAGCAGCCAGGATCCAGAGTAAAAGCTGTTGCTACAGACTTGTCAACTCAGGGTCTATTTTTCACTGAATGTTATCCTCTCATTGTTCTGAGAACTTTCAGAAAGGACTGCAATCTTTCCAACATTTTGTTTTCTAATGTCTTAAAATTTATTTCAAAACCAGGAACACCCATGACAATTTCTTAGAGATGTCTTCAAATTTCAACGTGTCTAATCTTCTCCACCATGAAGCATGCTCTTGGTGGAGTAAGAGACTCAAACTGAATACAATCAGCAAAACAAAAATAAATTTAATTTAATTTTAATTGATCATCTTTGCTTTTTCCCCTTGAGTATTTTATTTTTAATTCTTTCCATAGATTTTTGAATTTTGCAATCAAAATCACAAAATATACTCAACTTTGTTGTACAAAAAAAAAATCATGGTATTGTTTTGGAATTTCTGTGCCCAACAGTTTCACTGAAATTCAAGCAATATATCACCTCTAAAAAATTTAAAATATTTTCTGGAATAAGATATTCTATTAATCTTACTGTACAGCTCAAATCCTAACTTTAACATTTGATACTCAAATATACCTTAGAAAGTGTACTTTTTAAATTTATATTAAAAATATATATTTATCTTGAGGTAAGTTACTTCAGTAAAGGAACAAATGTATCAGTTTATTAACTACAGTGGGTACTAAACTGATACACCCCCAAACAACCACTACAAACCTCTGGGAGGTTGCCTGTTGCAGCCACATGCCTTTGATCACAGGGAGGGTGGCCAAATGGCTCTGTCACATCACTCTATATGTGTCAGTGCAGTTACTGAAGTATAATGTTAAAGACATTCTCTCTTGTTGGCATTCAGCACCTGGCTATATAAGCAGATAAGCTTATTTTTTTGCATGTGTGTGCAAGCATAATGGACATTTTCTCAGTTACACAGAGGCATCGGACTCGTAAGTCATTTGTTCTTATACGTGAATAAGAAAAAGCCGTAGGAAGGGTTGCTTGGGTTTTGTACAGTAATTGTAAGTGCTCATAGCTGCATTGACCTGTTCCTTGGCATTTTTTGTGTTGTCACAAAGGCTGACCAGGGAAAGAACTGCGTGGGTGCCTCAGTACACAACTCCTCCTCAAGGCCGAAGACCCTTGAGAGATACGCGCAGATGAGTGAGACCTCCCCAGGATGTCCCTTGTGAGGTGTTATCTTCTTGGTGAGTAGCAGAGAAAGAAGGCAGAATACTAATTTTTTTCTGTCCTGTGAAGCAGAGAATTCTTGTTCCAGAGTAGCCCTAAGTGGTAGTGTAACATTACAGAACTCAGAAACATTGAGGGTCTATATGATTTCCATACAGAGAAGGCCAAAGAAGCTCTAGAATGACAACCAAATGGGCTACTTCTATGACTCAAACAGTTCTTACCACTGAAAGATAAATTTTAGTTCTTTATAAACAATATACTAAACAGTTTAATGGTTCTGAATTATATACTGGGATTCCTATAAACACATATAAATCTCACCCTCCCATGCCCTCACTGTGCCTTCACATCAATGGACTGTGTTGGTTTGTACCTGCCACAGTTCTCTTGTGTGAGAGAAAGCTTGTGAAAAGTAATACAAAAATAGGGAAGAAAATATAGAGAGCAAATGGACTGAGAGCAGTCATACTGACCAGGACTCACTTGGCTTTACAATAAAAAGCAACAACTTGGAATCATAGGGGGCCTATTTGATAAGTTTAAACTTATGACTGAAGAGGTATTGTTCATGGGTTAGATAGATAAACAAAATAAGGGTAGAGGTCTAAATGTAAGTGGCTATTAATGTCAATGCATAGAGATGACTCCCACTTAAAAAAAAAAGAGAATATCATTGACAGAGATCAGAGATATTTTTTCTGGTCGACCCAAGTGACTCTCCGGCTTTCTAAAACTCACAGAAAATTCTGGGCTGAAGTGCCTTGGCTTTTTGGTAACATTTAGAAATCATGAAGGTCTAATATAGTTTTGCTTAATATTCACTAAAAACCAAAATGTCCCGTTGCAAGAGCATATCTCAAGTATATGATGTAAATGAGCTTGTGAGATCACTACAGATGTTTCTTTCATGAAATATTCACGAGGATAAAATCCAAAAAGCTGACACATTAGTGTCTTGAAAGTAAAGCAATTACAGAAAAAAGGATCTTAGAGAGAAAAGTCTTGCACTTCTCCCCCCTTTTGAGCGTAAAGAAACAAACAGAACAGAACAAAACTGAACATACAAAACCATGTTTTATTCTGAATGGATTATGGAAGAGGTGGATAAAATATGTCAAAAACTATGGTAAAATCTGCAATACTCGCAGAGATACTGCCAAGAAACTTTCCAGGAAAAGATTTTTCAAAACCTTGGAAATGTACTTTGCAGTAATTGAAGGTCTGTGATAACATTTTTGAAGATTAAGTTCTAGACACTCCTGGATTTTCAACTTGTTCTACCTGGGTAGCTTAGCCTGTAATTGCTTACCTGCCAAAGATTGCATTAATAATTGTTGTTTGGTCTTAAAATATCAGGACAAAACAGCAAAGAGCTGGAGGCTGAGCTAGAAGAGGAACAGTAAATAATAAGGGAGAACATAGATGAATACAAAGAATATTACAGGAATAATAGGTAAAATGGACAGTTTGGTGCAAATAAATATAAATGATTGATCAGTCAGGTGAATTTCATAATCATAGAATGGTTTGAGGTAGAAGGGACGATAAAGATCACCTTGTTCCAATCCCCTGGTCATGGGTGGGGACCACTTCCACTATATCAAGTCGCTCAAAGCCCCATCTAACCTGGCCAGTGTCAGGGATGAGACATCCATAGTTTCTCTGACCAACCTTGCCTAGGGCCTCACCACGCTCACAAAGTAAAGAAGTTTTTTCTAACAACTAAACTAAACCTGCTCGATTTGCATTTAAAAACATTCCCCAGGTGCTAGTCCTTCTCCAGCTTTCCTGTAGGCATCCTTTAGGTACTGGAAGGTTGTTCTAAGGTCACCCCTAAGGCTTCTGAAGGCTGAACAATCCCAACTCTTTTGGCCTGTCTTTGTAGGAGAGGTGCTCCAGCCCTCTGATGGCCTCCTCTGGACTCGCTCTTACCTGCGTCCTTCCTGCGCTGAGGACTCCAGAGCTGGATCCAGCACCCCAGGTGGGGTCTCAACAGAGCAGAGCAGAGAGGCAGAATCACCCCTGCTGACCTGCTGGCCCTGCTGCTTTGGATGCAGCCCAGGACAGGATTGGCTTTCTGGGCTGCGATTGCTCATGTTGAGCTTTTCGTCAACCAACACCCTCCAAGTGTTTCTATTCAGTCCATTCTCAGAGCAGATAAAATATGGAATGCAAAATAAAGAACATAGAGAAAGTAACTACTTGTTCCATTGCTGAATGATTAGAAATTACAAAGAAAAAATAAAAAAATTTGTGTTGTCTTCAGACTAGTAATGGATCAGAATGCTTATTATACAATTCTTTATATTTCATAAAGTAGCAAGAATACCGAAAACAGCAATAATAAAATCCTACCATTGTCATATTTAAAATCCTGCATTCCTACACAAGTAAAAGGGAAGAAAGACATGCCATTGTCATATTTAAAATCCTGCATTCCTACACAAGTAAAAGGGAAGACAGACAGACTAAGGAAGCAGAGTTGTGTCAATTATGAAGGAAGGATATATAAAGGGATGTGAATGTGTCCCAGACCTTTAAGCACGAATGTATCCCAGTGAAATACAGACAGCTTGCAAACTCTACAATTTACTAGCATGTTGGTATGGAGAAATCACCAGAGAAAACACAATGGTACTGACATTAGAAGTCTCTAATGTGAAAAAGCAGGGCAAGTTAGGTCAGGAACTGCCATAGCAAATTAAATCAGTAATTCATTTGTTCTGTTATCCTGTCTTTGACATGGAGCAACTATCAGTGTTTCAGAGAACAGAGAAAAATATTAAAACGCATACAATTCTGCAATGACCATCTCACTGAAAATGTCTTTTTCCCTACCTCTATTGATTAGGGGTTGGCTTGTCATCTCAAAATTTAATCTTATTGCAGCTTTCAAGGAAACACTTTAAATATAATAATAAATACTGAATTTTAATCACATCCATATTTTTACTTACAAGTTTGTACAAAAATGCCTCTGAAAATAAAAGCAATTGCAGGGCTGCAAGGAAGAGATTGTACCCCAGGCATCAAATTATTTTATTATACTTTTAAGCCTGGCTGAGAAGCTGGGGTACCAGGAAAACCCTGTTCCTCAGTGTGCTGATTTAAATGTGGAAGTTCTATGTTGGACTAGAAATATCCACAGTTTAATAAAATCCATGTAAAATAAACAAATCCTCATTTTGACACCTGGTTTCTGAAAAACAAACAGTTTCAGAAATGGAGTCCTAAAAAACACCCCAAGCCTTTAAGTAAGTCTTAGTAATTTGCCATGATGATTTCCAGGCTTTTTTCAGACACATTGACTTTTTGCACAGATGCCCTGCCATTACCTCTCCAGTTTGTCTGTTCTGGGCTTTAGAGATTTTACACTTACTTACTTCCCCCAAAGCTCTAAGCAAGTATTTTTAAGCTTGAGTGACTGTTTCCAAAATGTCTGTCATTTGAAATTCGCTTGCTTGCCCTTCGTATTCCTCTTCTATCCTTTACGGTGGATGGTTTTGTATTTGTCATATTCTCAGTCAGATAAACAGAATACACTTTTTACTTTTCTTTCAGTCCCACGTATTTTGACATCTCAGCACAGAATAATTCAGAGAACCCGGGTGGGTACTGGTGGAACTGATGATGGCATCCATATGCCTGGATCAGCTTGCCTAATCATTTACTCTGAGATGAAGGGCTAAGTAGCCTTTAGGCTGCACTTCAGTAAAGCAGCCTTATTTATTCCAGGACATTTGTAGGGTCTGTGTGTTGTTCTTCCTGATGTAAGGATCCATGCCATTGCTGGTCCAGCACACTCTGGCACAGAATATAATTGCAAATTGCAAACCCACTAATATATGTGCTTCTGTTGGTCTTGACTTACTTGACTGTATCCATTCATCCTGCAATAGATCTCAGAAAGACACAAACCAAAACATCAGCTCCTGGTAGACTACCAATCTCTGACCCTTTTGCAAATGTTCACTATAAAACTTTGCTGTTTAAGAAACAGGAAGCCCTTGAGGGAAATTAGGCTTCAGTTAGGAAATCTGGGGGTCCGTTGCATTTGACAACAATGTATGCAGAAGCTTCTCTGCCTCTTCTCAGTAAGTGTTGATTTTTGGCTTGACTATTAATTATGTGTGTGTGCTTTTTTCAGCAAGAGGAAAATGACTTGGCTGTAGAGAAAAACTGATTGCGTAAAGTGACGTTCACCTGTAAGTGAAATTTTACGTCTTTAGAGAAGTATACAAAAGTCCAACACAATTTCAGTAAAATGCTACATGTCACTAACTTTACAATTTTTATAAACTGTCTTGCTAGGCTGGTGACTGTGACCTCTTCTGCAAGTACAGATGGACCCTGTGTGAACTCATTAATGTTGCCTCCATTTATAAATATTACATTTTAGGTTTTTTTATTTTTTTATTTATTTGTGTTAACTTTTTAGAAACAAAATATAGGAATTAAGAAAAAATCCCCCAAATACTATATTGAACTTGCTCTATTAGACTAGCTGAATTCAGGTAGTTCTAAAAGGATGGGTATTCAATTTAAATGCCTCACTACACTCTGACCTGTTTCAAGACTGCTCAGAATGAAATTAAATATTGAAGAAACATTTCCTATTCTTCCAGTAATTTTCTTGTTCTTATTTCCTTTGTGAGGGTTCTTTTCTTTGTATTGTCTCTTGGAAGCATCAGGAAATACTTTTCCTGAATGTAAACAAAACCCCCAAAACCAGCCAAACTATGCTTGGATTTCAACTGGTACAAATCAGACTAACATCACCAGAGCAGAAAAAGCCTTAACATGATTTTCTTATGTATCACCCAGTGGATTGTCGCTGGGTGATAAGAAAAGTGTTTTCACCCTTCACCTCCCTTTAACTGAGTTGTTTCAAAAATCCAGTATTTTGTTTATGGATTTTTTCTGGATGAGAACAACTGGGAAGCTTTCTCTTCACCCCTCTTTTGGGATAACTTTTTTAATCTGTTCACACAATATGTTTACAAAAATTAATAGAAAATTTAGATGAATAGCCACAGTCTACAAAGAACATGACTGTGGAACAGCATGTACTTCTATTCAGAGCAATTTTTTTTTTTTTCTCCAAAAAACCCCCAAACCTATTCCATGTTTTCATGAAGTGGCTGCCATTTCTGGAACAGGGATCATTATCTTTCCTTGAGATCTGTCCTTCCAACTTTTCAGAGTCCAGTGGGAAGACATCTCAGCTGACATAAAGTGGCAGATGATTCCAGCTGATTTCACAGTAAACTCAACTTTAAATTTGGGACAAGCATCTGGTCACAGTCATCAGATAAGGAATGGAGAGGAACTCCCTCCCCTGGCAGCTTGCTAAGAAGACAGACTAGACTGGAGCTTATGTTTTGTTGCTAATCTCCTAAGGAAGCTGAAATAGGAAAGGTGAGTGAAAGGTATGATGACTCATCTCTATTCTCTCTAGGCTGTAATTACCCGAATTTAAAAATATGGATGAGTACAGCTACCTCTGTCATGGTTTAGGTTGGCCTCACTGTCTGCCAGTCCAGACAATGACTATCACAAACTCTGTTAAAAAAGAGAAAAAAAGGGAAATTAGGGAAGCTCTCAGTTCTACAGCGTCAGGCACTTATTTGGGAGCAAGGAGAGAGAGCTTATCTTGTCCTTCCGTACTTATTTTCCACTGTGTGCAATGCCTTTTTATTTTCTTTACTAGGCAGTCACCAGAAATCCTTCCTCTCCTCCCCTTTTTTTTCCCCCAGGGTAATCCACACTCTTGACCCAGCTTTGAAACCAAAACTCAATGCCCTAAGGAGGCTTACTTTTATGATTGCAATTTAAGAGTATTCTAAAAGTGTTTATGGGAGGAGACAACAAAATGGTCATCTGACAGTCTCTCTGTCCCTCGTTGTTCCTTCTTCTCTTTGTCCTCAGAGGGCTTTTGAGTCTCTGTCAGGAGTCTTTCCCTTCTGTCCAGCACCTTTGAAGGAAATTCTGATAATCCACCTAACTCTTTTGAGACTAATAATATTTTATTGAGTCAGCATCCGGAAAACCCTTGTGGCAGAGACCTTTTTAGGTGACGAGCAGGCCATGCCGTAGTGAGTTGTACACTGAGTGCTTGCAAAGAATTAGTGCAAACAAGAAAAAAATCAGAGATTGATTCTTTTTTAGCACAATAGCTAATAACAACTCCATGTACTTATTGCACTTGACTGTAATATATGTTATATGAACATAGTTATGATATACGGATGTCAGTAAAACCTAATTAGACCCTGGATAAGGTGAAATTTCCCCCTATATTTCATAATGTATAAAACAATAGCACCTCTCAATTCACATTTAGTACCAAATAAAGTTGTGTAATATATAACCATAGTCAGTTCAGACAGCTTTTATGAGAAGCTGGAACTGTAAACTCAACATAGAGAGCTAAATATTTCAGTAAAAGTCTCTGGATAGGTCAACAAGGTATATTTGTAAACCTGTTTTCAGCTATTAACCAGCTCATGGAGGATTTTATGCTGTTTATATCACTGCCAAAGCTTGCTCCATAACTGCTATGAAAGCAATTTTTGCTATTGTTATCAGCCCTTCAAGATAGTCACTTTAATGGCCACGCGGAGGGGATATTAGTGCAATATGTGAAACATAGCTTTTTTTTTTTTTAATTGATGCCGGTTTGTGTTGAAAATTTGGGGAAAATAATTGCACTGCAGAAATTTGTGATATGCAGTTATGAAACTTTTTATTAAAAGCAAAAAAAGAGGAAGATAGACATTGGGTAATAGGATATTATACTCTTTTTTAATAGATTTTCAAATGAAAATTTAAAAATTTAAAACAGAAGCATAATGTCACAATAGGAATCATCTGTATTTGTATTAAGAAATATTTTGAAAAAATGTAGTATCATTTTCAGATTTTTTTAATATAATATTGCAACACAGTGCTAGACTACAAGCATAACCATGATTGTACAGGCATTACAAAAGAAAACTGGAAGAAATATAGGTTCATGGTTCGAACCAGACACATACACACATTTGTTCAAGCTTCACTGAGTTTACAGGTGAGCTCTATTACCTTTGACATCTCCTATAAATATAAAAATACATCTGTTTTCTGGCCTCTGTGTTTGTTTAATGCTTATTTCAAGAGCATGCCCAACCATGCTGCTGAATCAGGACCAACGTTTTCAGCAGCTTGGTGGAAAGCACCCACACTAACTACAGAACTCATTCCTAAAAGTCCCCACGAGACCACAAGGAATTGTCCTGGGCGAAGTGTGGCTTTTGCAACTCGGTATTTGCCCCTGAAAGGCAAATAAATGTACAGGACTTAGAAGAAGGGGTAACCTTACCCTTAATTCAGCATAATTCTTAAGCTTTGAGAAACATTAAGAGCTTTACCTTGACAGTCAGGTTTGACATATCTCTTTTTCCTTTGCTTGACTGACAGCCACTGCTCTCACAACACACTGCTGATAGTCCAATTCCTGCAAAACTGGGGAGAAAAACTGTAGGATAAGACAACACATAGAAAAGCTTGAGAGCCAGCACATCTTAGATTACACAGGTCTTTTATAATCTCTTCTAAGAACAAAAATCATTTTTTTTCTGGACCATATGAGTTTCTGAAACAAAGATAGAATGCAGCTTGGGTTTTAGGCAAACTACCCTCCATTTGTAAAAAGGCAAGTCGTGTATTGTGGAAGTTGGAGTGCTTATGCCTTTGGGGCAAGGGCATGGAGTTTTACAGTGTAAATTATTCTTTGAGTTCAGACAAAGAAACACTGCCCACAAATGCAGAGGAGGTTCTCCTTTAGTAGTGCTGTGTGAAGACAACCATGTGCTGAGAGGTCCAATAAAAAAAAAGGTATTAATTTAACTGAACATGGAGTAAACGGAAAGCAGTGCATGACAATATTTAATTAAACTTTTAGGTCTGACTTCTGTGATTTAAAAGTGTCAGAAAAATTAAAAAGTAGTTTTCATTCCTTTTGGAATTTTAACAAGTTCTGCTTAGAAGCAGAAACATTAAAATCTAATGCAATATTTCTCAGATTCAAAATACTGTAAATTTACTCACATAACCATGAACGTTTGTCAAATGAGAAAAAGCAGTTTGACACAGAGAAGAAAAGAGCATTCTTCTGAGCTCTCCATAGCGAAATTGAGAGCTGAGAAACCTGGAGAGCTTAGATAAGATTCAAATGTGCACCAAAACATGAAGTTTTTCCTTTGAACTGAGCTCTGTTACCTCAGTTTCAGAAGTGCTTGTGACTTCTACAAGACCCCATAGCAAAAAACTGAATGACAAGGAAGAAAAACTACAGCTAAAATGCTGTTTTTTAAGAAAGGGAGAGCTGCAAGTTACAGTTCTTGAGAGCAACAAACACAAAATCCCCACAGTTTTTTGTTCATGTTATAAATAACAACTAGAAATGTTCTCTGCCTTTCAGGGAGTTTTCACAAGATAAACTACTACCACTGATGTTGGATGAAAAATCATTTAATTGCTTTATCTTCTGGTAAATTTTGTCTTTGGTTCAAGCCAGAATGAGTGTTATATCAAGCGCGCTTGCTGACTCATTTAAGAATGGAGGGTGTAGGCACATTCCAAAGATCACTATTGTTTTCCAAGTTGTATCAATTTACTAAAATCAAATGCTAGATGAATATTAGGAAGGAGTGGTCACTACTTAAGCTCAGAGCTAGAACTATCGAATTGCACAGTGTATAAAGAGAATTACACTATTTTTTCCATTTCTGTTGGAATAAATTTCTCTCAGAAAATCTCTGTTATGTCAAATTTCTTATCTTGAAAAAAGCCCCAAACATCTTTTGCAAAAGAATTTATGTAAACATTCTGCTTTGATGATTTTAAAAATTAAATTTCTCTGGTTCAACTGCAGAAGGTGCTGTAAAACATGAAAGTCTTTAAAAAGCCACAATCAAAGTGAAACATTCAGTGATGGAAACATTATTTTGAAATTGCCAGAGACTGACACTTATAATATGTTTATTGCAACATTGTTTCCTTTACATAGTCTCACCTCATTAAAATGTGAGATTTTTCTTTTGTCTTGTGCTAAAGATCTGAGAAGTACAAAACAGGAGATGAGCAAATAACATAAACATTGAAAATTGTAGGAAGATGGAAAATCAGATTCCTGTTCAGCTCTACAGAAAGAATTCAGTTACTATGAAAATCATGTCAGATTATGTGTCATGATAAAAGGATGATACACTGTCTCAGTTCACATAAATTGATTGCAATACAGAAGTTCAACGTGGGGCGTAAACTGTGCTTTTCTGCAAGTGGGATGTATGAACAGATGAACCTATAGTTCATGGAATGTGCTTTGAGAAGCTAGAGGACAGTGTCGTTTTTGTGTCATTGTGGGAGGGGAATAAGGTAAAGTGTCATTCATAGAACCACAGAGCCACAGAAGGTTTGAAATTAGAAGGGACCTTTGGAAGTTGTCTGGTCCAATGCCCCTGCTCAAGAAGGGCCACCTAAAGCCACTTGCCTAGGACAATGTCTAGATGTTTTTTTAATATCTCCAAGGAGGGAGGCTCCATAACTTCCCCGGGCAATGTGTGCCAGGGCTTAGTCATCCTCACAGGGAAAGAGTGGTTCCTGATTTTCAGAGGGACCCTCCTGTGTTTCCATTGGTGCCCATTGTCTCTGGTCCTGCCACTGGGCACCACTGGGATGAGCCTGGCTCCATCCTCTTGTTTAAATTCCTCCAGTTATTTATATTCATTAATAAATTCTCCCTGAGCCTTCTCTTCTCAAGGTTGAGCAGCCCTGGCTTTCTCATCCTTTCCTCTTAGGAGAGATTCTCTAGTCCCTTAATTGTGATTGTGGTCCTTTTTTGGACTCTCTCCAGCGTGTCCACGTCTCTCCTGTACTGGTGAGTCCAGACCTGGGCACAGCACTCCAGATGTGGTTTAACCAGTGTGGAGGGCAAGAATCTCTCAACCAACTGCTGCCTAATGCAGGCCAGGATAACACTTGCCTTCTTTTTCGCTGGCTCCTGTTCAACCTGGTGTCCACCAGTTCTTTCCCGCCAAGCTGTTTAACAGCTGGGTTGTCCCCAGCATATACTAGTCCCTGGGGTTGTTCTCTGGTTACTTTGAGATCTGTTGAAAACCTGGTAAGTCAATGACACTGGTAATACTTTACATGAAAGAAAGGTTGTTATATAATGGGTTTATTCTTTCATTCTCGGAAGTAGGCACTGTTATTTTCTGTTAAATTTTGACCTAACTCTGGGGTTTATACCAGGCTCAAGAAGAAAACACCAGTTAAAAATATCACTGCTATTCAGGCAATAAGGCTTTCACCAGTTGTAATTCTTTTGCTTACAGATCAGTCAGTGTGACAAGGAAATTTTTCATTCCTTTTCAGAGCTATTACTTCCTCTTGGGTTGATGATGACACTTGCATCCATGCTGGGTTCTGCCCTGTGTTTAATGGGGCTGCAGGTGGAGACACTCGGCTGGAGTGCCAAGTGTGTCACTGGGACCACTGCTGCCACAGGGGCTAGTCAAGGGGATTCAGGACTAACCCTAGTTTTCCAACACAGAGTGAGACTAAGTTTTATTATGAACAAGTGATATACTAGAAGCATGTGAGAATTCTGGATAATTTGGGAGTTACTCCAGACTGTGAAGGTAACAACTTTTTTTCTCTGTTGTAATGTTGTTTTATTACAGCAGTTGAAAGTGTTCTTGAGTCCTTACTCCCATTGTTCTCCTTAAATTATAGAATTAATTTTTTTGTATTTTACTTTTTTGCATTTTTATTTGTATGTTAAGAAAAATAAATCGCAAGACATTTTCAACAATCTAAAAATCCATTTTTATCACTCTGAACAAAGACAAGTATGGATCAAAAACCTTTATAACATTTCTTCCTTCCAAAAAGATTTTGTTTATAAATGCCTTTTCACTCCTCTTTTGTTTTTCAAAAGCAGATATTGCAACTACTTATTTCTGAGACAAATTTTCTTCCTTTTCACTGCTTTGAGGACCTAAAGCAGAAAAAAACTAAGGAGTTTTCATGCTATTTGGAGAAATTAAATACATATCGGAGGAAGCATGAGCAGCTCAATATGTTATCCTACAGAGTAAGACATCTATGGGCTAGGCAACAGTCACAGTAAAATTACACAGCCATAACAATTATAAATTGAAGACTGCTAGAACAGAGCGCTACTACATGCTTCACACTTCTGATTAATGAAAGCATCTGAAATCTGAATTGGACTATCAGAAACCACTTAGCACATCAGTGTATTTTGTTACAAAACACCACCAAGGAGTATTTTGTATAATCTCAGGTTATTAATTGTCAGGGCATGATTTTAACTCCCCTCTTTCTGACATTAACTGTGAGTATAGCCTATATTTCATTTAGATCTAGGGATGAAGAATAAATCTGTCTGAGGGCCACTTCTCTGAATCAAATTCCCTTGAGTTTTTCCATTACATTAGTATAATTACTTGCACTTTCCACAAAATGGGTATAAAATATCATCACTTCTGAATTCCTCACCTCCTGTGCCTCAGCATCCTTTGCTGCTGATTTTACATGTGTGTAAAAATCATGCAGCACCCTTCCTGACAGAACTGAGCTCCTCTTTTTTTACTCCATGATCCAGTCTGTGAAATGTTGTGGGGAAACAGAGATCTCCTACTGATCTCATGGATTAACAAAAAGGTTGAAAATGTTGCTAAGGATAGGCATGAACTGTAGAGTCACGAAGGAATTTGGCTCAGCTGTCAAAAGATAGCATTTGATCCCAAATACAATAATGAAACTAAAGTAACACATCCTTGTCTTAGTGGATTTATATATTGAAAACCAGGTTCAGAAACACCTTCTCACTTCCCCATTAGGTCCCCAGACATTTGTTGCCACCTCGTGCTGTTGCAAGTTGCATCTAGTTCTGTTTTCTGTCAACTTCACAAGTCACATTATGACTTAAGACAAGACTGACAGCTGCCACAGAATGAAACTAGGAGAAATCATTAGGATATGGTGTAAATATCATGTGTACCTATAAACAGGGTGAAATGATCTTCCTTCTGAAGTAAAAAACCCAGCGTGAAATCAGGAGCTTTGGGCTAGTGCATGTGGTCTTAGAATTGATTACATTTACCTCTAGTGGAAACAGTGTGCTCTTCTCAGCACAAAGTGTGAGTGTTTGTCTGTATTTTAGTTACACACACAGTCTGTGTATCATTGCCACTGCTGATGACTAGGTACCAACAGCTAAATGCCTATTTCTCCAACACGTTGAAGGCTTGTTACAAGGGTAGACAGAGAGAAGGAAAACTGTAGGTAAGTTTGGAAGGAGGAGAACAGCGTATGTTCAGTCTCTGCCATCCTGTGTCTGAGGTTTGTTCCCTAAAAGAGCTGGGAATGCTTATTCTTCATTAATTGGGGTCAGGGAACAGGTGATAAATGGAGACTGTGTTCCTGCATTGTTAGTCATTCACCTTTTGTAGAAGGTGTAGGCAGTTATAAAAAATGAGTATAGGAAATTTATGAAATATTTGGTTGTTTGCAGCAGAAGTTAAATGGGCACACTGAGCCATTGCTTACCTGCTGACAGGACTCCCTCCTGAGACCAGTTGTTCTCTGCGTGTCCCCATGGGCTTCTTTGGAATACCTGTCAGCAGCCACTGGTTGTGGCATTTGTCATTGCACTGTTATCTGTCACAGGGACAACTGACTGGACAGAACCTGCCAGGCCACTGGGACTTCTCCTGCTACTGACACTGCTCAACATAAACTTCGCTGTGGAAAGGTTTCCTTCTCCCCCTTGGCAACTCCAGTTGGGGGATTCTGCAGTGATACTTGAGGAGTGCTGAGGCACAGGGTGGTTTGCAGCCACAGAGGCACCGCTGTGTAGCTCTGGCAGGGGTCAGTATAAGACCCTCAGCCTGCAGGGGCTCTCAAGGCAAGAGGAGGCAGATGGTGTTCACAGCTTTCCTCAGAGCAGCTCTTGTCAACACGGGTGCCATCCCCGGGCTCAGCCAGATAAACTAGAAGCTGGAAGGTGCTCAAGGCTGTGACACATACTTACAGCCTAAATTTATTCACACACACTTTTGGATTCTCAAGTCAGCACTGTTTTTCAGCTTACTCAGCCCTTCTTTTTTTCCTGGTGTTTAGCTACCCCATCAGCTATATTTGCAGAAAGCAATAATATTCCCAGTTGCCTTATTTTTACTAGACTGCGCAGTGGAGAATTTTTCAGTCTCTTTTTATACAAAAGGCTATCCATTTTTTTATTTTTCTAATAGCTGTTCTGTGCAGCTCTTACAGTATGAGATCATTTTCTATTGTGGATGACTAAAATTGAACACGATACTTCATCCTCAGTATTGTTCTCATTACACTGAAAATACATCCCTGAATTTTAGGGTTTGAAACTAAATAACTGTTTTGCTGACTGTGGATCACACTAAGCAAGGCCGTATAGGTCAGACTCAAAAATCTAAATATGTTTATCAAATAGAAGAAGAAAACTAGTTGGCATAGAGTAATGTGGAAGGTTTGTCAACTTCCTGTTCTTGCAGGATATTTACATGCTTTAAATATGCATCTAGAAACAAACAGCAAGAATGATTTTCATGATTTGTGGTAGGTTAATAAATCTCACCTGTTTTCCTTCCACCCTCGGAGATGCAGGTGTGTCTGCTTTTATTGACACAGTGTTGGGTTTGCTGTACTGTGTTTAGCTTCATTTGGTCTGATGGGATCATGCAGAAACCTTTTTAGAAGGAACTTCCCATAACGATGTGTTATTTGAACATCCAGTGGGATAAACAAGTAGATTCCACCTATATTCTATGTAAATGGTAATTATATCTGCTATTCAAATGGGTTTAGTAAAGGAATTAAGTCTATTTTTATTGTTCAAGTCACTACAGGTATTTTCCACATTGTTCATTTTCTTCAGGCTTATAATTACTATTTTCAGTATCTACATTCCAAACATTTTTTTTAATAAAATAAAATCGTCAAAGTAATAGTGCATTACAATGTGTGCTAGCCACATCACTGTTCTTGTACTGCTACTACAATATACATACAAACTAGACAGCAATTTTTGAAAAAACGCAGGAAGCCAAATAAACACTTCATTAGAATTATGATACTCACAGGTGAAAATACAGAACTCAAATGTCAGCACAAGTTAACGTGTTGTTGATACAGAGAGAAACCGAGAATTTGGATGAAGTCTCTCACACATTTCAAAATAAAAATGTAAGCAAAACTGAATATAAAGAAAAGTCAGAAATGTCTTGTACTACTTTATTTCTAGGAGCAAAACAGATATGGGGAAAAAAAAGAACAAAAAAGGAGCTGGAGCAGGTTTGAAATAGGAAGAAAGATTAAAGTAGACAGAAACAAGTGTGGAGGAGTTAAAGTGGAATGAAAGAAAATGGCGACACTTTATCACAGCAAAATGGAAGTTCGTTTTCCGTCACAATGAAAGAAGTGACTGGTACTCTGTGCAGATAATTTACGCTTCTGTACTCCAAACCAGTAGACAAATTTTATCTGAGTAAAAATCAGTGGGATTTTGACCATTGTGGAGGTTCAGGTTCCTTATTTTTTTTGTAATCTGTGCCAGATGAAGTCCTCCCAGTGGTGTGCAGTCATGTGCTGTGCTCCTAAAAAAGAATGCATGTCTCATGGATTTATCGTTTTGCTAACCAACAATGAAAAAGAAAGAGAAGAATGAATTAAAGAGTAGTTGAGTTGATTTTAAAATTATTTTATATGGTGCAGCATTTCTTTTTTTCATCCTGTTTGTACCATTTTTATTACTGAGCTGTAAATTACTCTGTGTCTACTCCAGAACAGCAGTGCTTACACTTACACAGCTAAATCCCTAGGAGATAGTTTTTCTCTCCTCTGTCTTTCTGGGTTATTTGTAATACATTTTTTTTTTCTGCAGACTTCTGAATGTTTGGCTGGATTCTAGAAAATAAAATAGTGAAGGAAATATTGCGTATGCATTTTAAATAAGTGTCCAAGAGGAGTTCCTGTACATAAGCTTCTCCCTCCAATCGCCACCACCACGCACTGCCAACTTACACATTTAGGTGATGTATAGAATAGTTAGAGAAGGCTGTAAAAAAGGTGAGATTTGCCACTGCTCTTAAGGAATAAAGTGTACCACAAGGACCACTGGTTTTTAGCAAGACAGGAACTTCAAAGGAATTTGTTCGTCATGACTACTATAGGAACATTTGGCTTGTCAACATGGAAAGTAACATGAGAAGAGAATAAACTTTCTCTAAATATTGTACTTCTTAAAAAAAGTTGTCTTCGTACATGAATATGACATTCCTTGACCTTTTCCTCCTCCTCCTTCTCACGACATTACTTAAAATGTGGAGGATATTTATGAAAAAGAAATGTTATTTTCCACATCTTCCCCTGGGCACAACAATGAAGTCAGGATAACCTTTTGAAAATGGTCACCTAGAAGACATGAATTTGGAACAGACAAATTTAAAAAGAAATTATTTTTATGGAGAATGTGAAGAAAAATAAATAAATTGCACTGGTCCACATTTTTTTTTTCAATGTATTCCGTCACATCATCATGGAATTTGGTTTTATTCTCCCTTATTTAATTTCCTTTCAGGTAGTTGCTCAGAAGACTGGGATGCATAATTATTTTTGACTAATGAATCCTCAAAATCCTTCTTAACAGCCAACTGCCAGTAGAGATAGACATATCTGCTGACATTTCAAATTCTCTGCACGCATATATACTTACAAGTCTAACTGTACATGTACAGACACCTTCTTAATTCTTGTCACTACAGAGGAGCTATGTATTGGAATAATACCTCTATGATATGGCATATCATTAACATGACAGCATATCATTACTCCAGGTTTAGACATTCACAAAACACAAGGCTGGTAATGACCATTATAAATGTCAGGATTTCTCTATAACTTTGATCACAATTAATGAAGTATTTTTAAATTTTAAATAAATACCTTTAGGTTAAAGTAGAAGTTGAAGAGAGTTTGGTTGAAGTTAAAAGAAAATCATTATGTAGCTTGCCCTAACAGTTCATCAATCCACTGAAAATCCTTTTTGTTTCTAGTTTTTTACACCATGTCTAATTTCGATGAACTATTTAGCGAGAGCTGGGCACAGCTCCAAAACTTGCAACATCTGAAGTTTAAAAAAGAGAAGCTTATACACCGTAAGAAGAAAATATGAGGCTTCAAATATCATTTTCTACAGTGAATCCATCCTGAACTTGTTGTATTTGGTCTTCATGACATTTGAGAATTGTCTTAGAACGGTATAAGCCCTTTACAGGATATCCTGAGTTCATCATCACATGTAGTAGGTATTTTAAATCTACTGCCAACTTTTCATCTATGATTAATGGGTCTGTTATTTCAAATTTGATGTGTAGTTCACACAATGTACAAGTGAGTTACTTCAGCCAGAATATATTTAATAAAACAGCTTCTAGGCGGTTGAGTAAAGCAGCCTTTGCAGAAAGCAGGGGGGTTCCAGCAGGTCAGGAGTGCTCGTCCCACCACTGCAGAGGGGACATAAGCGCTGTACGGGATGGTTGAACCCCTGAAACTTGACTACCAGCCAGCAGAGTCAGCCACAGGCCATGGGTGGCACACACTGGGGCTGGACATGGAGGGCGTTCATCCAGGAAGAGGCTGGAAGCAGGTGGCTTAAGCAGATACACAGCTTTTCTTAGGAGCAAGAGGCTCCATATTCAACACTGACTAATTCACAGAAGTCACATCCAGGCAAAAGGGCCCAGATGTGGATTAGAGGAGGTCTTGGATATCTTCCATGTTTTTGGCTTGTGATTTCTTCCAAGTAAAGCAATGCATATGACAGGTTATATGTTTGATTTCTATCTGTGACTCATCTGCTTTTGTTGTCCCTGTCTTTCTCCTTTTATGATTTTTTTGCTCTTGGCTAAAATTGCTGCTCTATCCCTGTAATTTAATTTCTGTGCTATTACAAATCCTAGACGTTTCCAATTTATTTACACATTCAGCAATCAAATGAATTTACAGTGTGTAAGGAACAAGCTCTAATTTACAACCTGAAGCCACCTTGTCTGTTGTTTTAAAAGGACAATGAAGTTTAAAGGACATTTTAGAGTTCTCGTAAAGTTTCCTGTTCCAAAGGAGTTCTTTATGTAACTATAGCATTTCCTATCTGCATTACCATTCCTTTACAATTACACCCAACTGAAACAATACAGGTTCCTGGTATGAGTTTTCATTTAAATTAATCTGATTTCAGTACTATTTTTATATTGCATTCATTTAATGCATTGTGATGAAAAAACTCTTGGAGGAGATAAAGAATAATTTTTTATGATATTGATTTCTTCCTATACAAATACCTATTATAAGAATCTCTTTTGACTTAGGAACAGAGCAGGCAGATACCCTCGTGTCTGCTTGTCTTATGAAAGGCATGAATTTTATTAATGCATTCAGCTCCTGACGGTCAGTGATAGTTGTCTGAGAAGACGGGCACAGATACTGGCATCAAAGCTAAACAGTTACAGGAAAAATTAGGCCTGACTTGTCTCATTGGCACCTATCAATCTACAAGCAATGCAATCCACACAAATTTTTTTTTGAGAGAGCATAAATAATCCTGGATCCCATGGAGGAAACACACATTCAAGACGTAGGTCAGGGAAAATTTTAGCCTGAGATTTGTTTCCATCCCATCTTTCATTCGTGTCAGCAAACTGTGCATAAAGATTGCCTCACAGTCAGAAATTTTAAAGGGCCCAGATTTTGGCTTTGTATTCGTAAAAATCATTCTTATTCAAGGGCAAAAATTATATCCTTTCCAAAAAAATGAGAGTAAACTTAATAATGAAGTCATCCATGGTTTTAGTCCTTTGAAATTAATGAACTTTCTCACTTTTTTTTTTTTCTCCTCTCTTCAACATTTTTATTAGTGTTGACAGGAGTATCATCCTGATGTCTGGAAAACACTGAGCACTGAGGTCTGACAGCATAAACCTCTGCCTGCGAACAGCATGAAGTATCCTCTGCCTTGTCATTGACATCTGTAGGACTTCGTGTACAGGTAATATTCTCAGCTGGCGCAAAGCACAGGGGTTTGGTATTTGCATGTCTCTGACACCTGGAACAGAATTGCTTCACTGGTTGTTAAAACAGGACGAGGGGTAGAAGTTGTGCAGAGCATGCCAGGCAATGCAATAGAGAGCGCAGAGGGCTCAGCCCAGTTTAAAGCCTCTGGAGTGCCTGGCAAAAAAAATTTGAGTCTACAAACTTTTCTATCCAAAGCCATATTTTGTTTGTTTATTTGTTTGTTTGTTTCCCCCATCAAGTATATTTTGAAGTTCTTGCTGTATATGGAATAGGACCATCTTTGTTCACTTTAAAGTAATACCAGAGCAAGATGTGGTTTAAAACGCAGTGATGTAGAAAGCCCTCCGAGGTCATTGAAATTATTTCCCACTGATGTCAGGGTAATTACAACCATGACAAAAAAACACTCTCTTATTGCCATCAGAAGAGGTTCCTCTGGGACCTTTAAGCAAGATTCATAATACTTCAAGTCCACATAAAGGCCAAATGAAAATGGAACTATCTTGCAGTCTAAGATGCTGCACCAAGAAAGTAAGGGTATTAGAATTTATCCTTATAATTCTTGCTTGGGCCTTTTGGTATTGATTTGTGAGCTAATCTTATGACACTCTGACTTATTCTGAGAATAATTAGGATGATGGGATCAAATATTAAGTGATATTAAACCAGGAACTTGGATGGCAGCTCCAAAATTGTCACTCAGAGGACTGGAAGTTTTAATCTAGCATCTCAACTATGAATTTTTGGTGGGAGTAGTAGTCATGTGCTTACAGATATGAATATATGGTAGTTTACTGTGTCTCTGGAATTTCTGGAGTCTGACCCTATAGCTTCCTCCAAAATTTATTTAAAATAAAAAAATAACAATGTCTCCTGTAATTTTGTATCAGCATCCAAGTAGAAATAAAAATTACTCAAATTATTACAACTTACAGCTCCTTTCCTTTATCTGTTTCTATTTGGTTCACAAATGGGCCTGGACATGGGCATATGCAATGGATCCAATTAAATTGCTTTCTGAATGAGGGTGAACCCAGTACATGTCACAAAGCACCCAGCTCTGCCACAAACTAAAGGGTTACTGAGCCAGCAGACAGACTCTTGCTTCAGAGGTCTAAAACCCTTATTTGCCAAAAAAACATTGCCTAATTTGATCTTAGGAAAATATATTTCTCACTACTTTATGTCTTCACCTTCCGTTTTGACTATCTTGTAAAATAAGTCCTTATGGATTACCAGATGAAAATTTGGAAGTATACACAGTTGGAGGTCTCTCTATGAGGTTCCTGGAGAGATACAGATACGTCCTTACTCTTTATTGTCACTTTCACATTATATTTTGGTTTGTGGTTTTGTAGAATGGTTTGTTTAGGACCTAGGCTGAGAATACTGTAGTGGTTTTTGGACATATAATTAGTTATGTTAATAACATCTTGTTTGAGTTTGGAAATAATGACAGACCATGAGAGTTTCACAAATGGAACTGCAGTACTGGTCAATATGAACTAATATATAAATTATCATAGCTAAGTATGGGCAGTAAAAAAGTTAGAAAAAGGACTCTGAAGTACTTGATTTCTGCTACCACATTTTGTCTTCCCTTTTTTTCTGTTATGAAAGAATGCACTGTATTCAAAACTACGTGTTCTAAATATGATCTGATGTTGCATATGTGACTTCTTGTACCATTCAAGACTACAATATAACAAATTATTGGAAAAAGAAAACTACTCAAATTTAAAAGGAGTAGTGGGACATGAACTGATGCACCAAAAAAGCTGTTCAATAAATGTGATCATTCACCAAGTGTACTTGCTACTGTTTTTTATATTGGATTTGTTCAGTGTTGTGCTTTGTTACAGACTATTGTTTCAAGGGACTAGATATATTGTGTTTAGTCTTTAAGCAAATGCATTAAACTCTGAATCTAAATCCCTAGTGAGTTATGTACAACTCTGAGCAGTATTACACAAAAGTATTTTTAGAGTAATTGAAAATCAATGAGGCAAAAGAGTTTTGTAGAAGGAGCAGTGCAAAAATTGTGAAGGACCTATGATATGCCTGTAGATATAAAATACGTGTGTGTGTATATATATGTGGACATTTATAGTTACACGTTCACACAAATATGAATAGATACACCCAAAGTAACACTACTGGAAAAAAAGAATATATTAAGGATTTTGCTCCCTATCATATGAATTTTATCATCACAGACAGGGAAATGTACTTCTTTTAAAAGATGTTAAATTAATGAATATGCTTTTCACGGTGTGGACCAGAAGGCAGGGTGGAAATTTTGCTTTAAAGTTGTCAGCATGAATCATGAAAATAAAATCCTGTAAAATATTGACAGGATATTGGTAAGCAGCTTGGTGAATAATGCAATGAATATTAAGCAATGTACTCAATTAAAGTAATAATTGAGTGGTGATGGGAGCTGTTTTAAAAGTCACCCAGCTTGGGAACCCAGCTATTGAAGAGACTGCTCTGAAAGCACTTGACAGAGACTTGATTCTGGTTATGAATCAAGAAATATCAAAGCAAAGCAAGAAATTCTGGGGGAACCTTGTTCTGAAATGACAACACCTGACACTTTGGATGAATCTCCAAACTTGCAGCTATAAAATTGCCCTTCTACTTTTTAATTTTTTAATTCAATAATGCCCAGACTACGCTAATATGATGTATGAATAAATCTGTTTACCGTGGCACAATTGGCATGATGTAAAATTTTACTTTTTTTATTAAATATGTTTGAAAGCCTCCAATCCGGTGTCTCTGCTGATGGATAAGAAGCTACAGAGATACAGAAAATAATGTTGAGACAGATATACATATAAATATATATATATACACAACCACAGTATTTAAATCAGTGTATCACAAGGTATTTAACAAATAGATCGTATTTTCAATTTACAGATGGAAAAAAAACCCCAAAATATATTTTGTGATATTTTTTGCTAATTAATCACAATAAGAAAATGGAGAGACACCTCTCTTGAAATATGACTAGACCAAAGTGGACTAGAGAAATCATTCCTGAAGTTACTAAGCATTTGATCCAAAGCCCAGTGAACTCAGTGGGAGGTTTCCTGTCAACTTCAGCAAGACTGAGATGAAGCAAAAAATATTTTCCTAGTATCTTCAAAGTAGAAATTAGAAATGTAATTAAAAATAAAGGAAGAAAGTTACTTTAGTTCTCTCAAATAAAACCCCATATAGTTTTTCTTGAATAACAAATACATATTTTCATGCATTTTTCTTGTTGTACTAAAATTCTTGTTCAAATGTAGATGTATTAAAAAATATGTTAATCGCACTTCATGAAAGAAAATAACACACACCAGTAAGTTATTTCAGCATTAACTAGTTCTTAACCTGACTATTCTCATCTATTTACAGTATTCAGGCACAGAATCAACAATTTGTACATCCCTTTAATCTTCACAGTTGGGCATCATTGCTAATATTATTTTGTTTTTCCCTTATCTGAGATAGTATTAAGTAATCAATTTCTGCCTTAATTTTTTGCTCATTCAGGGTCAGTTTGAATTAAAGATTTAATGTAAAGTAAAAAGTGAAATTAGAGAGACCACTTTTTGGACCTTCTTCTTGTTAGCTGGGTGGGATCAGGATTAATTATCGATACCCAGTTTCAAAAAAATTTGTACGGAAAAATCACTTTCCCCATTGTGACACCATTTGACATCCTGGAACACAGTCCTGTCCCCAGATAACTTCTTATTCTTTGACCAGGTCTGTCCAATACAGGGTAATTTAGAGACTGGGTGCAATCCAAGGAGCAATACTGATGGCCTATATCTCAGTGGAAGTGAGGGATTGCTTTGCTGCAGTCTCTTGGCTCCAGCACAGCACTGACCAAGGACAAAAGCTGCTGCTCTTGGGTGCCTAGGAAATTGTCCCTGGACTGCAGGCAAAGATGCTGCCTGTGTGCTGGGAGGCACAGGACACCCAGCTCATGGCTGCCCAGCTTCTGCATCTTTGGCTGGGAGCAAGTGCCTCTGCAAGAGGAGGGAGGGAGCAGGGAAGAATTAAGGTACAAAGTTTTTGGGTAGAAGAAGAAACTAGGAATACTGTTTGTGAGCCTGAGTGTGTGAAGGAGAGAAAATGGTGCTCAGGGAGAGAGGAGCCCATGAGTCTGCAGCTGTGTGTTCAGAGGTGGCTGACAAAATCTGAGAAAGAAGGAGCAGCACTTACACCACTTCTCTTAATCTGTCTCAATATTAAATACATTATCTAAGTTAATGACTTAGGATGTCCCTGTAGTCCTTGGAGAGGCATGAGGTTCAGCTCATCCTTGGCCATATTGACTACCATCAATGGTCTACTCTGGCCTCCAGTCGGGTGGCATGGAGACACACCATCCATAACGCTGCTGATTCCTTTGAGAACGCACGCAGAATCAGTCTGGAGGAGAAAAGACAACGCAGAAAGAACCGTGCCTCACCAACACCGCCTATGGAGACTTTCTGCTGTGCCTTTTGCAGCCAGACTTGCCTATCTCGCATCGGCCTCTTTAGCCATCAGCGCGCTTGCAGCAAGCGTGGGTAGAGCCCTTCCCAAATCTTCGTTCGTGAAGCCGAGCCATGATGATGACAATAGGATAAACGTGACCATTTTCTACAAGAAAAAGAGTGATGGAGAGTGACACACCCTGGATTTTGAGACAGGTGTCCTAACCAGTCTTTGGAACAGAGCTAAGCTCTTTGCCTTGGTGTACACTGATGATGGAAGCTGCCCTGGATACTTCCTTTCAGCCTTAAAAGAAATACAGATGCAGTCCTGGCTTTTATATTTAGAGCTGACACTGTGCCCAGCTGGTGTGTTACAGGACACCTACCAAACTGTGGTATACAAATGTCCTTCCACTGGGAAACCTGGGTAGAAACACATTTACTTTCAAGTAGGCATCAAGCAGCTCAGCAATAATCTCAACTGAGGTGTTTGTGCAGAAGACCAGAAGCAGAACCACTGCTGACTCGAAAATTTTACAGTAAAAAAATGCCAAACAATATAATCCTGCTTATTGATTTTTGGTGTCTCCAGAGGTGGAAGGCACCAGCAGTGCATTTTTAGTACTGCAGTTATGTGTGTGAGTAATTGGCTTCAATCAATTTTTTTTTTTAATATTTGATTCTCAAGTACTGGCTTAATTTTAAATGTAAACTGAAAATTAAACTTGCTGAAGTCATATGTCACTTTTGCATTCAATAGAACCTGAATGCTTGTAGGAGCAGCAAAAATAATTAATCTGAAAATGAACTAGGCAAGGTTTTAGTTAAGAAAATAAATAATAGTAATGCAATAATAAAGAGGTACATTTAAAGTTTGTTCTTTTTGAATCCTGCCAGCTGTTAACACAACTTATTTTGATAAGACAAAAATAGCATCTTCTTATAGGTAATAGATAATGCTGTCCTGCTTCTAATGCATAAGTGAACAGATTTTTTTAAAAAATAAATCATAAAACTGAAGATAAACATACTATCAAAGTGAATATTTACTATATATGACAAGAAATTGAACCTTGGATAGTGTTGTTTGTGTGGCACACTGTCATGGAAATAAACAAGAATTAACAAGTTTGGCACTGCTGAAGATAGGGAGGTTTAGGTTGGATGTTAGAAAAAAAACATCCTTCACTGAAAAGGTTGCAAAACATTGGAACAGACTGTCCAGGGAAGTAAGCTGTTGATCCACCATCCCTGGAGGTACTTAAAAACATGAAGTTGTAGCACTCAGGCACATGATGTAGTGGTGGACTTCATAATGCTCATTTAATGGTTGGACTCTATGTTCTTGCTAGAATGTCTTTTCCAGTCTAGCAATTCTACAGTGTTAAGATTCTAAGTACTTTTTCCTGAAAAAAACCCCATTTACTTTTAATAACTCCTGATGCTTTGCAAATTTTAATTTCAATGCTATTGCCCAGTAACTCAGTAGAAAATATTACACCTTAACAAGTGGAAATAACAGGTGGAAATAAAGTTTGAAATATTTAGTCTCTTCTGTCTTAGGTGTCAGTTTGACAAAGTATTATTTGGCATGGCAAAAAATTATTCCATGCCTTTAACAATCAGTTTGAGTGACACATTTTCTTCCAAATATGGTGCTGCATTTGATGCAGTTCCTAACAGTGTTACTAAGTAATAGTTTAATAATAAGACAATTTATCCATTAAACTAGTGCACCAGACACTAGCAAAGCTGTTCACTATTGCTGGTGGCTCTGACTTGGTGTTCATCCCAGTGCTTTTCCAGCTACTTGTCCTTTTTCCACTTCATACAAATTACTTGGGTTTTTTTGTAGCTTCCAAAAGCTGTATTTTTGTTGGTGTACATTTCGATCATACAAGGGTTCAAGAAATAACATGTTTTATCTCCACACTGCTATTAGTGGGGACCGTGAGTTTCAAGAAGATGAAATAATTTTTTGTTTCCTCTGGGTTTCTGCCAGTTAAGCAGTTTCTAAATATGATGAGTGATTTGCATGAAATATTGTAAAAAAATTAATATTTTAGTAAGGAAAAATACTTTGAAATTGTTCCCTGGCAAGTGTATTAATATTATGTCCATATATAATTTCCAGTTGTGTGTTATCTAGAACATGACCTGTAAATCTCTGGTTTTGATATAAAAATTTAGTGCTGCTAGGCATTAGCAGTGCAGAATTTCAGCATTTGCGAATGAGATAATGGCATGTAATGCCTTTCCTCTCAAACATGTCTTGAAAACTTGTGTACAGGCTCACAGTGAGAATGGCCAAATGATGTTACAAGGTGATGACTGTTTGGTGCCTCTCTTGAGATTATTATAGTGGGTTCAGCCCAGGCACAACATTCACATCTCAGTTATCTAATACTAGCAGAAATAAGATAGAATGACCTTCTTTTAAAAGACAAAAAGGTCATTGTGACTACCTAGAGCTATTTCAGGATTTAATGAGGACTTCTTTCACACAGTGCCAGTGGGTAAGGGAAGACGAGAGTCTGACTGCTCCGGTAACAACGCTCTTAGATACTCGCTAAGGTTTTGTGTTACCTCCCTTTTCCATTATACTTTAAGAAGCTTCTCAACAAGAGAGATACAGGACAGACTCCAAGTGTACGAACTGCAAACAAATGACTAATATACCTAAGAGTGTTTGCAAAGGCTCTTGCTTGAAAGTTGCACTTAAGGGGAAATACATCTCCTTAGACTCTAAGCAGCAGATTATTCAGCCACTTGAGGTAGCCTTGACCTGGGAGATACAAGGAGGCATTCTTGTAAGAGGAAAAGCTACTTTGAAAGGAAACTGTCAGATCTAACCTTGGCCCAAACTATAACACTCACCTTAACCCTGCCCTCTTTTGTAGAGCTGAGGGAGGAGTCATGCTTGGCGGCGGTTGGCTGGTGTCAAGGGAAGAGAAGTCAAAGAGACTGTCTGTAAACAGTGGGTATTTCTGGGCCAGGCAGAGGTAGCTGAGTTGCCTGAGATCAGTAGGTTTGTAACGCTGCTAAACATCTGGGCAGAGGTTACATCTGTAGTTTGTGTAATAATTTTTGAATTTCAAATCAGCAGAGCTTTTGCACCATGGATATTGGGGACACAGAATAAACCCTGCCCTCAGCCACTCTTGTCCTGAGATTCACAGACAACTGCTGACATCACATAAATGTCTTCTCTGCCTCACCGGGAATTTTGCTTCCTGTGGTGTGCTACTGCTTGTAAGGAGGAAAGAAAAGAAGGATCATTCCCCATTTCCATGCCTTCTACATTCCTGATAAGAAACTGTGCCAAGTAGCACTACCAAACACTGACAAACTGTCTGCTCTTTGTGCCATTGGTAGCAGGGTTGTGCAGGGGGAGGCTGGCAAAGAAGAATACAGCTGCTGATAGAACTGCTCGTGTTCAGCTTTGACATCACTTGACTCTAGAAACTTTACAAACATGATGCTACTTCCAAATCATTTGATTAAACTCACTAGTGATATCTTATTTACTTCAGAAGTCAAAGGATGATCTTGAACACGACATGTAACAGTATATTCAACTTAAACCCTGTTCAGTAGGACCACCCCAGTGTTTTCACTCATTGCCCATGAAGAACAAATTTTCCTGTCCTTGGGACACATAGTGAAGTCTCACTTCGGATTCAGATGTGGTGCTAAAATTAATCTGAGAGAACTTCAAATCATATATAAGTAAATATCTGTCTCACCACAAATATCCTGTTGATTAAAAGTCTGTAACGTTGTTAGTGATACACATTTGTTTTTAAAGTAATACCTAAAGAAGGCACTTGACACATTATGCATACAAATACTAGCATGCTTCTTTTCCACAAAAAGACCACTCTAAAATGTGGGGTTCATTCTCGCTTCAGGTTTATGCCCTTGTTTGAGGAAATACGTAGATTTAGGATTAGCAGTCTCCTGGAAAAAAAATAAATCTACATTCCTATAGGAGGACAAATGAAGATAAAGATATTTTGCCTGATATGCCATTTGATGCTCAGGATAAATATAGCATCTAAAATTTTGCTGCTGATCACATGCTGTTCAGCAGGTCAGCTGAACTTCACAGAGTTCACAGTTTCTCTCACCTTCTTTTTTAGACTTTATCGACAGTTCCACGTGTTGTGTAAATGTTCTTTCTCTGCTCCTTTGATTCTTCTCTCTTTTCTTACCCACTCTTACTTTTCACACTTGATTTTGTCTTCCCCTCCATTACCCTCTTGCCTTTTCCCTTCTCTTGAGTACTGTTTTTGAGCTGTGGAGTGTTTTTTTTTCCCTCTCTGGCCTTAAAAGATTCCATACCCTTCAGTTACATATCCTGAATTATCTGAGAGATCACCCTACTAATGGTAATCCAGTGTTTTGTTGCAAAATGATTGATTTGGTTTCCATCCATGCATTTTGCTATTACACACGTGATTTCTGTGTGAAAATGGCTCTCAAATCAACACTGTTTCTGATTTTAATTTCCTGTTATTTTTAAAGACAAAGGAAGAAAAAGCATAGGGAAAGATGGTCTTTAAAGTATGTTTTTAATATTTTTCACTGTTCTACTTGTGATTATTTTTGCTCATAATTTTCTCATTCTCTTCTCTTTCCATTGCTCTCCTTACTCTTAAAATTTCAATGCCTAAAATATTCAGTAATAATGCTATTGCTGTTACAGATGAGGAAGTTTAGTGTATATATAATGTATATGTATATGTAATTTTTTATATTGGTCAGATTAATTTTGCATAGTCTTCAAAGGAAAAATCATTATCGTTTTCAAAATTAGAAAAATACCCCCATAAATCAAGTTTTCAGAAGAATGTTATATGTAGCACATACCTATCACATCCAAATTTCCTCATTTTAGACAATTTTTTAAAATTCCATTTTCCATTAAGGTCACTACATGCTCCTTACTTTCCCAACCTAAATTAAAACTCAGTGACAGTAAAACTGAACACCATTCTCTTCATAAAGTCTACCTAATTTCCGAATCAAGAGAATGATTTCTTATCTGTTTTCTCAACTTGTTTTGGAGTTGTATTCCTTAATTCTTTGTAAACAATACTGCTTTTGCCCAGTAATCCCTTGTGCAGTTAATATTCACTCAGTAGAATGTCAGTTATTCCTCCATGACAATAGTGTTAATTTCCACTTTGTTGTTAATTCCTTATTTGTGAGAACCATGTTAAAGTTATCTTCTTAATAATTCCATTTTACAGCTGTGATAACCTGTGATTGAAATTTTCATGCAGATACTGTAAATCTGGTACACTTAGTATAAAAACTCCTTTGATTTTTTTAACCTCAAGACTTGCATTCACCCTTCTATTCCTTAGGATTTTAATGAAAATGTGGAAGATGAAACTCTATGGTGTGCTCAGGGATACGGGTCCCCCCTTTGTTGAGGCTGAGTAGCTCGATGAACCTTAACCTTCTCAGCTGCACTCCTTGGCTTCCCACTGATAGAAATGGAAGCTTGAGAAGATGTGTGAGTGCTCGGGTAACATCTCTGGAGAAAGGGTATTTCTGCAACAAGCAGTGCAATCTGTAAGTGGCAGAGAATATAAAAATCCTATATTTTAGGAATAGATTAGGGAAAGAAGAAAAGACACAAAAAAACTCCAAGGAATTGCCAAGGATATTTTTCCTGTGGGCTAATCTCTCTCAGAATTTAAGAAAAAGGACAGAGAATTTCCTGAAGACAGACGTTACTTAGAGAGTTAGTTTTGGAAAAGAAAGAGACTTTTAAAAGGTGAAGTTCAAGCAATGGCATTGCTGGCTGTCAGCAGAGCTTTCAGCCCACTGTGCTTTCAGTGACCTACCGAGGGCTCAAAGCTTTATTAAGACATACCAGAGAATGGCTCTGCTCACACCATGTCCCACTCACAGGACACGTTGTCATGAAGTCACAGTCAGGTATTACGGCGAGTGCTCAGGAGGGACAGTTAATCTCACTGCTTTAACTGCTGAAGAGGCAGTAATGGGAAATTGATAAGAAGCTTAATGTTATTAAACACCTGTGAGAAACCATTTGAGGCAGAAGACAGTTCTGCATCACTCAGGCTGTAATCCTGCATCCACGCTTCATGATGGGTTTAGTGGAAAATCCAAAGCAATTAAATGTTACACTTTACTAACTGTTGTATACTTTATTTCACCACAAAGCAATCCCAGAGAAGTACATATAATAAACAGATAATCGGGAAATAGTTATGTAAATTGATGGTCAGATGGACAAGTCCCCTGGCCTGCTTGGCTACTGTGTTTTGTACATTCAAATTTACCTTTTGCTGAATCAGAAACTTCAGGGAAAGTATCTCATGGCTAAATCAAGGGAATGAAAATGATGTTTTTTCTGTTTCCAAGCAAAGTAATTACACAGTCTTTGTTAAATCAAGTGTGAGGGTCACTCCAGAGGAAGCTGTAAAGGGTTGAAGGCAGACAGGCAGCTGTTGAGAGCCCTCACTTATGCTCTGAATGACAATGGCATGAACCGGGTCATGCCTAGCAGCCACAAGGTCGTGTGATGATACAGGATTATGCCTGTGCTAATATGGCCATTGGAGAAGCAGAGCTTGATACTGTGAGCACAGTGAAATGCTGCAACCTCCCAGTGAGCTCGGGATCAAAACATAGGCAGAACTGTCAAGCATGCATTGAATCATGTTTAACCTCCTCTTTTGTGTAAGTAAATCCTTTAATAGGTTTGATCTTGCTTCCTGGTCAGCACTTACTGGCAATATATCATGAACCGCTTACTTAAAGGAAGGTAAATGATGGTATGCAATATGCAATTTTTAAGAGAAGAAGCTATTTAAATATTTTAAACTTTATTCAGCCTTTTTTTTTTTTCTAAACACAGCCCTTTTCTAAACAAAGCCCTTCTGCTTGTGTGATTCTGCAACACTGAGCAGCAGGCATTGCCAAACTAGAGATTTCTTGGTAGACAGGAAAGAGAAGTGCTGGCAAATTTTCCCCATGAGATTTCCCAGATATTGGGTAATCCTTTAGTTCAGGGCCACTCACTTATAAGTATCTATCATTGCAAAGTCCCTCTTTGTACGTTCCATTGCCAGAAAGGAATGAGTAGGTAGAGAGTTGAGGCATTTTTTGCATTTTCTGTTTTGATCAGTGGAATATGGAACGACCAAAGCATGGGATGACTGTAAATCAAAAGAAATAAGAAAGTAAATGTTCAGCAAATAAAGCTTAATAATTATTAAATTTTTGAATAATAGGTATGAATGAGTAAATCTGGACTTTTAACAGAGCTTGTAATTTAGCAAAGGAATTACAGATTTAACATACTGTGCACTGAAAAGCTTAAATTTATTATAAACACTAAAAATATTGTTATTTACGTGGGGAAATCCTTGTGAAAGAAACAAAGGCACTGTTTTCCTATGCCAAATGCATTTGGTCATGTTCTTCTGAAAATGTCTTTGTGTTAGAGATGGTGGCTGGGCAGTGTGTTGGGAGCTCTTGTTTCCTTTGTTTGGGTGGGTACACTCTGGCAGGAAGGTGATGCTGAATTTGTGTTTGCAGCCACAGAGCACATTGAGCCATGAAAAGCAACAGGTCTGTAGCACAAGCAGAGGAAAGGAAAAACCACCATGACAAGCTACGATGGTCGAATATTCTTCCTTCTACAGAGTATTTTGTTTTGATGGGTTATTTCACAATTTTCCCCAGTCATCACTATGCTGGCTTTACTGGTGAATGGGTTGCAGCCCCGTACTCAGACTGTGCAGGGCTGTAACAGGAGCTTCCTAGGGGAGAAATTTCTTTGGTTTTGGCTCAGTGTTTACTGACTTATGTGAAAAAGAAGTAGAAAATACACAACTTTTTACAATCATTGTAACCATAACACTGAAAACATCCTTAATTAATGTTTGTTTTAGAGACCGTAGACCATCTGAAGTTTCCATTGCTGATCAAGGGTGAGGTGTTTTTTTTTTAAGGGTGTGCTATAGAAGCGAAAGGGACTGTTCTCTGCTATAACAGGGGATCTGATATGAACTACTGTGAACATATCAATGCACATTGCTTTTACCCTAGAAAAAAATAGAAGTAATGAACAAAGAGTTTTACCAAGTAAGAACTTTCTCCTCATAAATTCTGATTCTCAAGTGAATTATAGATTTTCTGTAACCTCAGCTTCATGCCTTCTAAAACACAGAAAATAATCACTATTAAAATTAGCAATATTTGTTGCAGGCTGCAGCTGTAACTTTCTACCATGTCTCTTTCCCCTCTGATATCTTCCCATTGTACAGAAAATTCTGTAGTGAAATACAGAAGCCAGCATTTAGACAACTTTTCTTTTATAATGTTTTTAACTGCTGTCTTGAGGGGGAAAGGGCACATTGTGGAGTGCATTAAGCAAGTACTATCATCACATGTTTTATGGATTGTTTTGATGTCATGCTGTATATAGCATGGCACCAAGAGCACAGGTACACCTGAATCCAGCTGAGACAGCAACCTTTCAATGCTGGGAGAGAGCTGAGGCTGAGCTGTCACTCTTATCTCCACTTTCTTCATATTAATTACTTACAAAATAATTTCTTTTGCAGACCTAGAAGGGTAAGAAGTATGAGTTAAACCTTTCACCACTGGAATTTGAAGGAAAGAATATGATTCTGGATTTCATGGAGTTTTACACACATAGCTTTAATAAGTGAGATCTGGACAGAAGGATGTGTCTAATTCAGTTCCTACATGCCCTGACTGTCTTGTGGCTTGTGTGCATTTGTTTCTAAGCTTGTGCAGGTAACTCTGGTATTGGAAAAACCTTCAATGAAGTTCATTATTTTCTCAAAGCAAGACAAAACTTTTGATTTTTGTGCCAGCATGGATGGTCTGCTTCAATAGTGTATGTGCTGAAGGCATTTGCTGTAACAATGCAGCCATTTGGTTGATGAAAGGACTGTGCTGCATCCTTAAACTTTGGTTCATCACATATGTTAGATTTTGAAAAAACTAGGAAGTTTCATTTCTACTTTAAAACACAGTGTCAACATGAAATATTAGAAAAGTGAAGGCTATAATTTCTGATTATATTTCTCCGCAGTTGATATGTTGAGGTGGAGGAAGAATGAACTTATTTTTTTAGGAAGGTTTTATCTTTGTGTTTTATGTCAGAAAGATAAAATAAAAGGTTGTTAGAAGGAAGAGAGGGTGGAGAAAAATTTTCAGTGCTTAAGGAAAAGGAAAAGATATGCAAAATAAGAATGATGGAATGATAGGTATCAGAGAAAGGCATCAAAACTGCTCCTTTCATCTGAATTTTGTCTATTATGTTCCTTTCCAGTTCTTAACTTTAACTTTTCAATTTGAAAGGGCAATGTGGGAGTTTCTTCAGTGCACCTGACTGCGAGATCCGTGGTAAAGCAAAATGTCCATTACACTTTTGATCTGTTCAGTTAATTCTGTATAGCAAAGATAAAAAGGAGAACAAATGCAAAGAAATGCACACTGATGCTTCTCAAATTTTCTTCAGGCATTTTTTTATTTTTTCCCTTGCATCTCTCAGTGAAAGCTTTTGTGTCTTAGAGGTGTTCATCTTATGAAGAAGCACTTGAAAATATATCTAAAAAAAAAAAAGTGTTTTGCGCAGAAACAGTTAATTGAAAAGAGAATGAATTCCCTTTCTAAATCAGTAATTAATTAAAAAAAACCCCAAACAAATACACAAACAAAACACCCCAATCTACCAACCACCCCAAACCCACCAGCCTACCCCACAAACAACCCTCATGTCACAAACCACTCAGCACCTCTCAGAGAAACTTGGGTAAAATTTTTGATTTTTGATCTCTGCTCCCTGACAGTCTTTGTAAGTTTACAAGACTTGGCATCTTAACTTGTTATTCTTCATCTTTACTGTTACTTCTGAATAGTCTAAGTCTACTTTGAATATTTTTTTTTCTTTTATTTGACGTATACATCCTTCCACATGTCAAAACTTCAATGCATAGATAGCCTGGCATGATAAAGACCTGAGGAAAGAACACATCAAAAAGATAATCATACCATAAGCTTAAACATAGGGTCTACTCAAAACATTTTTTTCCCCTGTAACTTCTGAATTGTGTTTTTTCAGATATTTTCATCACAAAGAGTTCACAAAGGCCAACAGGAAGGGAGCAGGTTTAGGATTAAAATGCTTTGTGCTTGTGGTTGAGCATATGGATTTTATCAGTAGTTTTGTTGTTTCAGTCTTCATAGGGCTTTCTCAAGAACTCCAATAAAGCAGATGCTAAAATTAAGCCTGCTGAAATTGAATTTTTCCTCTTCTATCTGTGAAAATGCAATTAATTAAGTAGGGCAATACAAAGAAAATCCTATTCTTTAAAAGTGCTTTCAGTCCAGTTTACAGCTTTTCCTTCATTCCATAAAATCTTTTACTTTTCTGATCAATGTAGGGTCAAATGCAGAAAACAGCAAGAACCACTCTGAAACGTGCCTTTGACATCCCAGAAACGTAAGCGCTGCAGACTGTACTGGTTGCCTGAAGTACTGCATTTCAAAATGAAAGCATAAAGTAGACTGGGAATGATATGCAAATTGGAAAAATCAGTAGCAGTAATGCTTTAACTGGACTAAAGAAAACCAAAACTGCCCTGTTTGTATTCTACAGCTGAAAAGAAGTTGTTTTGGTTTCTGTGTGTGTCTGTC
Organism: Grallaria varia; assembly: GCA_013396735.1. NCBI lineage: Eukaryota > Metazoa > Chordata > Aves > Passeriformes > Formicariidae > Grallaria > Grallaria varia. Next base: position 162,719 of record VWZG01001179.1, read on the forward strand.
TAAATAAAACATTTCCTAACAACACAAGTGGCTAACTTAGAATGGGGAGTCTGTTCAATCTCGCTGTTGGCTCAGATTTTGGAAGCACAAAGTAAACTAAAGGCAGGAGAATTTCTCATGAAATAGAAATGTACCTTACAGCAGATGACTCTCATGTTGAATATGTGAGCATATGCGGATTTGTAAATGTAGACATGTGAGGTAAAAAATGTTTAGAAAAATATACAAAATACATAAGTAAGTGTGATATCAGTCTGTACGTTTTGAGTCATTGAATCTACCATGATATGGTCTAAATCAAAGAATGACTGGACCTGTTTTGACCTGAATTATGACTATTTCTTGATACATTCATTAAATTATGCATTCAAAGAATTACTGTATACTTAAACAAATATTTAAGCACAATGTTATTATTAGAAGATCTGGGTTAAAATTTCAGGTGTTTAAAATTTTATTGCTATGTGTCAGATCTAGGGAATCAGTACATTGCTCATGACATCAGAAACAAACTGTGGTCGTAAATAACACTAATTTTATCTTGTATTGACATCTACACTATTTTGTGGAACACATTAGAAAAAAAATGAGGAAAGAAAGGAGTGACTGCTCCTGGAGGGCTGGTACCCTGTGGAAAAGGTATTACTTCAGTGACAATGCTCTAGTGAAGCAAATGTTCTGTAAAGAATCACAGATAGTTTAAGGACAGAGAGGGGAATATATAAAAAGAAATAATGGAAAGTCAAAGATTTAAATTAAATTTGGTTTGGAAAAGCATCTGTTTCTCACACCTGTGAAATAAACTGACCTGGAGGAAAAAAAAGGCTTTGCAAGGTTGTAGAAAGTTTGTGTCAAACTTTTATTTATCTTGGCATCACCTTTTCAAACTTTGTGCATCCTAGAGACTTCTCATGGCTTTCTCTTCCACCAGAAATTTCACCTGTGGTCACAGTTCTTAGTCACAAAAAGTCATGGACTTTTTCCTTGATGTGTTTTTGTTTTGACTTTTTTGTTGTTGCTTGTGTGTTTTATTTTAAAACATATTTTAGTAATTTTGATTTTAGATGTAGAGAATGATAGGTAGTTCACTTTGTATATGTAAGTAATCTCATAACGAATCACTCTTCTCAGATCTAAATAATTTTCTCTTAGCTCTTCACAGAACAGGGAGAACTGTAAGGTGTAAAGTGAAGATGTTGTATTCAGTATGCTATGCTCTGCAAGCCAAGTATGCTGCCTTAGAAACAAATACAAAAAAGTGCAACTATACAAAATTTTCGAGGACAGTGCTAAACTAAAGCTATAGAAACAATTTTTTATTTGTTATACACCTATAATTCCAGTGAATGGGTTGACTTGCCTATTTAAGGCGGCTCATGATGTAGACTATATGACATAGCTCCATATGGTGTTTTTTAAATGGTAATATAATACAAAACAAATAAATTGAGAAATACCCACATTTTGACTAATGGACAAATGTTCTGGGAAAATTAATTCTTGAAATTTTTTATGGCAAGGAAGTAACTTAAAACCTATAATTAATAACATTAACTTGATAAACACAAAGAATTAAAGTTTTAAAAATCCCAAATTATATTTTGTACCAAAAAAAGGGCCATTCATGAAGTGTTATTCAGTTTTCTCCCTTCAGTGATTAGTAGCTTAGATACTAAATTTTTCATTTTCTCACTTATAGCTCTCTAATTCTTTTGAAACCAAATCAGGACAGAATATTCACATTTTTTGGGAGATTTGCATCGTTATGAAATTTCTAATTAAAATTGAAATGGCACTGCTTAGCCGCTTCATATAATGTCTTATTTTGCATATACTTGTTTGTTTTTGATAAAAATTCAATATTGACAGCAGATGTCATATTCATTATAAACACCTCAGTGCTGTATGTGCAAAACTGCCTGCAAGGTAAAAAAAAGATTTACAGCTATTGAAAAAATAAAATAATTATATACAAAGAAATAATAAACCAAACATCCTTGATTATGCAAATTCCTAGTGCCTTCTTCACATGCTGCAGGCTGTTTGTTATTCTTTTAAAAAACCCAAGGATCTTAGGAGACTGCTTACATAATTACATTTTTAATTATGTCTTTATTAGTTTAATAAATTATGGTATTTCCATATGTCCATGGCTGTGCTTCAGTTGTTCATTACCTCACAGAATGTTAAAGTATTCATCTGTGCTAGAGCTTTGCACTGTCTAGTCCAAGACTGAGGCAGCAAATGATTTTGACTTCTGTACTGTTGAAGTTTTCTTAAAATAGACAATTTTTTCAAGAAAAATTACCCAGAGGAACCAGAGAACCACTCGTGCTCAGCAGAGTAAAGGATGAGATCTTCATTAATTCCAGTCGTGAAGGTAAAAGCCTTAGCTGGTGACTGCAAAATTAGACTTCCTAAATTATTATCTTGCATTGTAGAGTGAAAATTAGCTATGCAAATAGTCTTACAGTCTCTGATTCCTGAGTCAAAATTCGTGACAAAGAATGCATTCAACAGGCCTCTTCTGTGTGCCCCACACATTTTTTCTCTCACTCACTGTATCCTGTGATACAATCCAACATTTAATCCATCACAATTTGAACAAGGTGGATTTGCTTAAGGAAGCAGATAGGCAGACACAAGAAACTAGACACCAGATCGCATACAGCATCAAACTCTTACCCACTTGTGAGCAGGAAAGAGACAAAGTGGCTTGCAACAAAGTTGAACATGGTGGGTGTAAAATCTGTGACCCAAGCAGTGTAAAATCTACCATTAGGCATTATCTGACACCTTTTGATTACATCACTCTCTAGTTTGTAATGTAAAGCCCTGGATGGATGGATGACTGCAGCTGTGAACTGGTGTAATTCATCCCTTTCAGACCTGCATGGCATCTCATGACAGAAGGTAGTCAGGGCTCCATTCATCTGTCTGCAAACAATAAGCCATGCCAGGGGTATGGTGAGCTAAAGCATTAGTGTTTCATAGAGCAATGAAATACGAACATTGGAGCTAACAAAGTTCTTTCTGCTTATTTCAGTTCTTACCTCTGCAGAAAGATTAATACAGGACTTCACTGATGCCTTCCTACAAATCATCATTTATTGGTTTTATTACAGTCCATGTACCATCAGTAGGGCTAAAACTCTCTGGCTCACTGTCTTCAGACTTTCTAACAGATTCCATACATTGACTTTAGGAGATTACAAAAGGTCAGAGCCATAAAGTGGATCTATTTTGTAAACACCTATGAATCTGTATCACCCCAGCGCTCCCAGAGACTGCTATAATAGTGCATAGGTGAGTTCGGAACATCTTATATACTGCACTGGTATTTGCCAGTCTCAACCTTGAAATACCCATTTTGCCAGGGAAGGAACAAATGGCTAACTCTGTCTTTCCACTGGCTATGGAGACCTGCAAATACCCATTCTCAGTTTCATCTTTGTGATATTTTCTGTCTGTAGGTATTCCAGTCAGCTGGCCTGGGTTTGAGAACTGGTAAGCGTGCAGGCAGCATAGTTACATACTGATTCTGACTGGTGACTCATCTAGCAGACTGCAGTGATGGGTCCTACCAAGTCATGAGAGCTTAGATGTGTAGGTAGTTGTAGCAATTACAGGCTGCAGCAGCAGAACTTTTCAGTGGTGGTGGCTAAGAGCATGTCAAAACTGACTGCACCGAAATTATTGAATTCAGCTAAAAGTCTGTCCATGTTTCTGGAACACTCATGGACAAATCTGAAGATACCTAAAGGAGTCCTCAAAGCTTCAGTACAAACACTCTGGCCAAGAGTTTTACCCCTTCTGTCACTGTGATGCGGGAAAGATTTTTTTTCACATAGCTAAGAATTGTCACAAAATTCAGAATCCTTTGGTCCCAGAACAAGGTACTACTCTTTGACCTTCTCTTCTCTACTGTAAATATATTGCAAACTGTAGATTAAAAATTAATAGCACTTTTCTCCACCACAAAGCATCTTAACCATTCAAACTGTCATTCTGTACATGGCGTTGTCCCGAGAGAATAAACAAGTGTCATACAAGTTATGCAGTCTGGTGTAAGCACCTCTACCAGAAGGAGAAAGATGCAGCCTCTCCCTGTCATTCCCTAGGGTGTTGGCCGAGCAGGCCTTGTCTCTGCCATCATTTGACATTGAAGTGTTATCTCTGTCATGAACAGCATGCTTATGAATGTCTATAAATAGAGCAAGAGCTCTTCTGGGGATGGACTTTCTGCACCATTTTACACCATGGCCACAACTATGAGACATTCTTAACTGTCTGAAAGCCTGCAGAGTTGTGGCAGCATAGGGAAGTGATAAGAAGCATCAAGTCTGTTGAGCAAAAGCAAATTTGAGTTACAGGTTACAATTACAAATGTCTGGCATGCAGAATAGTCCTTACTAGCTCTTACTTGTCAAGTAAACCAGACATGCATGGCCATAAATCTTATTAGAATGACAGTTGTGCCTTACTGGTGACTGAAAGAAGCTAAATGCTGTTGTAATGGGACCCGATAAGTCTCACTTCCAAAATACTTTTTATTACATTCTGAAATAGCTTGTATTAAACTAAACAATGAGGGATTTAATTGCTTCAAAGCCTGTTGATTCATTATGAAACAATAGCTTTTTAGTATGATATTTGGCAACTGACTCATCTCAGGATTCAGCTGGTGCCTTACATAACATAATGCGGTGATTGAGACAAACACAAATCATGCAGCACTGAATATCTGAGAAAAATACGTCCACTATTGTAAATAACAGCGTGTTGCTTAGAGAAAAATCAATATCAAACTGTGTATCAGTTTCCTATTCACACATAAAACCCTACTGTGTACACAATTACCTTTTCTGTTGTTGCTCACAAATTTCCTTGCTATATTTTTTCCTATCAGGATTTCTTTCCTGAGTTACCACCCCTCATAAATAAAACAGCTGTGTAGGTAGCTAGTTTTCACTTACCAAATTAGACCTGAGCCCTTTATATCATTTCACCTGCTGTTATAATTAGGCCCAGGAGAAAAGAAAGACAGCTGTTTTACTTTTCTGTCATTGTGCCATCTTATTTGTATTAAAACTGAAAAAACCCCACCCTCTTAACAGTTGCAGATTATTGTATCATAGCAAAAGCCAGCAGAGCCAATACGGCTCAACCCAGACTGACCCTCTTCCTGCTGTGCTCTGACATTTCAGAACATATAGTATTACTTTACATTTGTCATGATTTAAAATGTATGTGGAGCATGCTTCTTGCTCTGCTTGAAACTAAATCCATTTGAACCATATGTAAGGATTCCAGAATAACAGAGTTAATTCATTTTAGGTCATGTGTCATTAATGAATTTTATTTCACAGTGTTTCTTGCATGAAGAGATATGAGAAAAATTGCATAATTTCATGCTTTCATCTAAGGACTGAACTATTAGAAAGCCTGAATCTCAGTATTTACTTATTGGAGCTGTGTTTTCACATTAGCTATAGGCTTGGGTTGGTAGTTCAGCCTGAAATCCCTGGCTGTCCTCTGTGCCTGTGTGTTGGCTCTCTGGTACTAACCCACAGTGGGCCTGGAAAGGGAAACAGCAGAGGTGTGGGATGGCAAGAGGGGACCTGGTGCCCCTTAGACTTCTCCTGTGCAGGCAGTGTGTGCACAGCTGGACTGACTTCCATGGCTGTACAGGGAGGGGTGTCTAGCAAAGTCATCTAAACTTTCAGTAACTGCATAAAACCAGGGTGCAGTCCTTGTCTTGTGTAAGCGCTGAGCTACTCATCCCTGTGCACTGAGCTTGACATAAAGGAAGCTACATCTCCACTGACATCTCCAGGACTGCTGTAACATAAATGTATACCAGATTAAATAGAACAAGTGAGATTATCTTTAGTACAAAATCAAAAATGAATTAGCTTTCGTCATCTGTATTAATTTCACCTGTATTAATTTCTTCAAGACAGTAACCTCCACCTTACTTCACTTATTTTGTCTTCTTGCTTAAGGTAAAATCACATGGAAAGTTAAGGAGGTCCTGTGTTGGCCAAATCATGGCCTCTTTCTTTGCTTTAAAGTGACACATGTTCTGCTTAAACAGTAATGACTCATTAACAGACTGAGAGTTACACTGATGGTGAAATCCAATATGTTCATAATGCATAAAGTTGTCAAAAATCCTTTCTAACCCAGGCTACTTCTGCAACTATATTAATTTTCTTTTAAAATAGATGCTCCTACATTAAAAAGATTTGAAAAATCTACTTTTGAATGGTTTTGGTGACTTCCCAAACTGGCTTATGAATACCTGTATTTTCTGATTTATGCCCTGAAGTTGAACAATCCCTCAAAATACTAAGGTAAAAAAAAAAAGCTAACTATGTGGTAATGTTTCTGTAGTCTGTGTGCTTGAAACTGTACAGGACACAAACTTAAAAACAGACATAAGTAAATTGGCTATGACTGAATTGGCAGTAAAAATGCTCTTAAAATGAAGAAAACTCTACTCTTAGTTACCTTTTTACTTTATCACTATATATTAAAAGGCTCAAAAGTTAATGATTCCAAATGATCCAAAAGTGTAACAAATATTGCTATGTTTCATTCTGTTAAAATAGGAAAATGTTTTATGATGTGTTTTACTTGAACTAATTTTCTTACGGTGACAGTAAGTGCTGGCAAGGTAACTGTTAACATATCAGTAGGCTTTGAGGCATAGTTCTCAAAAATGCAGAGCACAAAGATGTCTCAGTAAGGTCAACAACAAAGATGGATAATTGGTTTCTGTACAAATCTCCCAGCTGTGCAACTCATTCACTGAGTTGTGCTGGTGAATAATCTACATGGAAAGGTATTAAATGTGGAAGCAGTGCCAAATGCTCTCTGATGCAGAAGGAAGTTCAACAAACTGTTTCTTGGTGTATTTCAAATGTGCACAGATGCTTGCAGGCTGATGGGGGTCTTTTGCAGAAGGGCCCTGACACAGGGCACCAGAGGGAGAAGGGGGTCTCCAGGCAGCCTGAGCTCAGGCTGCATTTATGGTAGTTTAGCCATGCAGTGCTAAGCTTCAGACCTTCTGTGCCCAGTGATGGGATGCATACAGCTGACTCAGAAAATAGCATACACTTATCTAATCCTAGGCTTGTACTCCCAGGGACAGTGGGGACATAGCCTGAATCTAAATAAAAGCATGCTGTTAAGATTTTGGGAAAGTTCCTGGGAAATAAGACAATGTACATGCTGGAAAGAGTCTGATTATGGTATCTGCAGAACTGTGTGTACAGGGAGGTAGTAAAGAAGTGGGACTCAAAATGATGTGTAAGAGAAAAGGAATAATGCGGACAGAAAAAGGAAGACATGATGGATGTAAGAATGCAGGAGGAACTTCTTATTGAGGAAAGAGAAGAAAGTATGCTGGAAGGTTTAGTGAATACATTAAGGCAGTTTCAAGTAAAACTCATAATTTGATGTAAAAAGTGAAAAGCCAGCAGCATAACTGTCTAGAAGTGGGAGAAATGTCAGATTTTTAGAAAAGAAAAATGTCTCCTGCTAGACCAGCTTCTAGGAAAGAAGACTGGATTTTAGAGATGTAAGGTCTCCATCAAAGGGAAGTTTTGAAGTTATTTAGTAATATTATTTTTTTTATGAAGAGAACAATAATCAATTGTTTCTGCATGTACAATATAAATGGATGATAAAAATCTGCTCCATGATCACCAAAGGAAATTTAAGTCAGTTAACAGAAAAAAAAAATCTAATTCTTAGAGAAGCACTAGCAGTGAAACAGTGACACTGGGAACTGTTTTCTTTTAGTAGGTCTTTTGTCCATAGATTAGATAAATATGTAGCCTATATACACAAGAGTTCTTAGACGGTCTTTCAAGGAGGGAGATTCACACAATGATATGGTTGAGCTCTGAATTGCAAAGACATGTTCACATGACACATTCCTTATTCTCTTTGCCCCTTTTGAACTCATAGTTGCTACTTGCTGATTTCTGGGATTTTTTTGCTGCTGTCTATCAAAAGGAAAGAAAGGTTGGTAAGTTTTAAATGCTGTAATATACAACAATTAGAACAATGTTAATTGTTTCAAATCATTCCAATAAACAAATAAAACTTTGATAATTATGTGGCCAACCCAAATCCATCAACGTGATAACCAGTGTTCTTGCTGAGTGTGCCAATTCTCAGGTGAAAGCTAGTATGTTGCAAAGGAGGGAATGAACAGATTTACAAAACCAAATTTCCACTTAAAAAAAACCCACCAAAAAACCAAACCCAAGAAACAGCAGTGAGGGGAAAAAGAGAAACTCTTCACATAAAGTGAACTAGTACAGAAGATTCCAGAAGAAGACATGTCATGAAAGAAAAGCCAGAGCCCAAAAGTAAACTTGGTGTGTTTTATTTCTTGGATGAGTGCTTCTGTGTTCTCTAGGGTAAAGTGAAATGTCTGAAGGGATTTGTTAGTGCTTGAAGAATAGCTTCACCATTATTTCAAGACTCCGCTCACCAATTTAATTTTGTTATTTTAAAATCCAAGAATGTGTGTATCTCACACTACAGATATCCTGACTGACTATAAAATGCAATCTCTAGATACTACAGACATCACTTCTAGCACAACAAACTGCGTATATAGATATATACACATATATATACATATATATTCATACATATGAAAAAAGAAAACCAAAATACTGCCCCTCTACTGTCTTTACCTGCTGCCACAAGAATTTTAGGGCAGTTTGTACTAAAGCCCAACACTTTTGTCTACATGTCACAACTACAAAAGTCAGAAAACTTGTGGAGAGAGATCTTTCAGAATCTTTTTTTTTTTTTTTTCTAGACCCCTGTCACATTTCCCATATTCTTCCGCTGAAAGCAACAGGACAGTGTTTGATCTGTGGATAAGGCACTAACAAACCTTAATTCTGCCTAGCTAAAGAAGTTATTATAATCTAAAATATCAAGAACTAAACTTCACTTTATGTCAGCAGGTACCCAGGATATCACAGATATTCATGTTTGTAGCAGAATCTTCCCTTTGATTGATGTCCTTCATTCCTTCCAGCTTCAGTTCTGGTAATTTTACCTTACTTTCTTAGTCCTGTGAGAGCATGCCAGGGGCTTAGACCAGAGCCCTCAGGCACAAGCCAACCTTCAGAGAGGAAATGTCTTATCTCTGCCGCATGCTAATCAAACAAAGCAGACAGGACCACGACTGAATTTTCATTGTCAAACAGAATTCTGTGATCAGGAACTGCGATTGGAAACACTGACCATTGAGGAGAGTGTGCTTTTAACCAGCTTTTCCAACAACAATCACAAAATTCATCCTATTATCAGTGTTAGAGTCAATTAAAGAATAGTTTTGTGTTATATACATCTCTGTCATCCGATGACACCAGTTTGTATGGTACCCCATTGTTCATGACTGATTAAAAAACTGATAGGCATCTCAGTCACATTCATTAGGTAGACTCAATGTTGGCTTAACTTTCAGGAACCCTGTTCAGATGTGCATGGATGGATGTTACACGTGCCATTCTCAGTTCTTTCTTTGATGGATGATTTTCCACTGCTCTGGACTCTCTGCTCCTAAAGCCTACTTCTCTGAGCCACTGAATGATGGGAGCAAGTCTAGGGTGGGAGAGGAACCACCTGGATTCCCTGATGTGGAGATATAAGTTTTCTGCTTGTAGTGGAGGGTCAAATTGGGTGAGGAGAGATAGAGAGAACTGTGTTATGTGATGTAAAGATGCTGTATTTGATGTATGTATCCTCCACTGGTTTCATCCACTCCTGCAGCTTATCCATCTAAACCAGAGGGAAGCTCCTGTTTCAACTACGGAATGAAATCTTATCTTTGTTTAGAATAAGATCTAACTCCTCAGCATTTTACAATACCTCTAGTTTAAGAACCTACTTTGCATATTTTGAATAACGGCATGGTGCTTTAGTAGTTTATTGTTGTTTCAGGTCATAAAGCATAATTTAAAAGTGGAATTTCATTGGGAATATTAAAACTCAACAAAGTTTTCCCTGGGGAAAGAGTAGATTTTAATTTCAATTAGCCATTAACACTACTGGTGTTAGCATTTTATTCAGTCTAGGTTATTTTGTGGTTCCTTGCTTATTAGACTGTGATTGTAATCTCTGAGAAAATGTATTTGCTTGTGCCAGATTTACTGTAATTTTTACCTTTTATGAGACAAACCAGGGTTATACCAAAGGCTATTACAAATGCTCTTTTCCCACTCTGCAAACTCAGAGAATTTTATGCGGCTCTGTAGTGCCGCTAGAACAATGCTCCAGAGAGGCGTGAGGTGGCTTTGAGTCAATCATGCTAATTGTTTCTGTATTTTGTGAAGCTGCTGCTATCTTCAGTTGCAATTAACATGACATCTGGCAAAGCACTGGGCTGGAACATTGATTATTCTAATGTTTCTCATTAGTAATCATTAATAACAAATGAATAATTAAACTGATTATCAATTAACCTATGACTAAGGTTTTTGACACTATTTTTCCTCTGTAGAGACTCACAGCATGCATTGTTTGACTTGCTCTGATGTTCACTCCATCTCCCTTAGAAAATGTACTTCATTTTACTCTGAAATAATATAATGCGCTTCAGGAGCACAACAGCGAGCGTGCTCTATTCATTGAATTGCATTTGTACTCTATTTACATACAACCATTGTGTGATTTCTCAAACCTGTGTGCTTACTCACATAAGGGTATAGTGTAGTACTTGGCTGGGCATGAATACACAGACCACAAACAGGGTGAGACTGGGCAACCAATAACTCGGCAGCATTTATGTGCTGTAATCTAAGAGCTACCTCCCAGAGGACCTCCCTCTCCTTCCAGACTAGGAAGGAACATTTATTTATTACAACTAACACCCTTCCTGGTGAAATACTACTATGATTTTGTTCTTGATGTGTGGCTTAGTCAAATAAATTTTGCTCAAAAAAATGAGCTCCCTATAATTTCCTATTCTTATATATATATATATATATATATATA
>VWZG01001179.1:182746-233533 GCA_013396735.1 Grallaria varia
TCTAAATACTTAGAGAACAAGATAGGTGAAAAACCAAAATTGGGAAGTTTTTATACAAGCTGTGCTGGTGTCCTGAGGAAACCCAGGCTGGGATCCAATTTGGTTAGCCCCCATGAGAGCTGATTGTCTACAAACAGAGGTTCCTTGAGAAAAGGAAATTAACTGTTCAACCACCTAAATTAATAGATATTGCATTTAACACTTAAATTCCTAATAGTACCTTCTGTCATGTATCCCAGTCTCCTTTCAACTAAGGCAAATGACAAGGAAAAATAGGAAAAAAAAGTTGATTTTTTTTCCCAGTTATTTTCTAGGTAGGTGTTTTTTCATTGATTCATTCAAATGCTGCATATTTATTGCAACTTGATTCATAATTCAAGCCTCAGAAGCAAAACAGAGTAACTTTATTTCATGATCATGATCTTTCCTTGTCAAGATGAGACAATCCCAATTGATTAAGTTCCAGTATTAATGTCATTCCCATCCCTAGCTGTCACATACACACTGACTCTGAGAAAGCATGTTTCACACTAGACTAGAAATGTGATTGGGGAAATACAGAATATTCAGCTTTTCACTTATATTCATCTTCTGCTATTTTTAGAACATGTAGTGAAGCATGTCAAACACGCTGTGAAACAAGCAGCTCTTTCTGAAACTAGCATACTTTCCATTCTATGCTTATTCCCTGTATAACTATGTTGGAACAAAATTTTGAAGACACATTTCATTTAGTAGGAAGTAGGTGACTCATAATTTGTAAAGCATATTAAATAAACCACAAAAGACTGTATCATTGTATGGCACAGTAGATACCTCTCAACCTACAGTGCCAGCTACCTAAATATGCAAATATGTGTTTTGAAATGATTGTTGCTCTAATGAAAGTAAAACTTATCTAAAAAATTAGCAACAAATACTAAAACACATCCAAAAGTACAACAAATCTGTTATGTTGAGTTATAAAAACATTATATAACCTGCACTGAATATAAGCTTCACTGCACTAGACTATTTGCAACATGGATCAATGCCATAATTGAATTTAGAGAACCAATTTTATTAGACTAGGTAATATTAGATTAAAAACATATAGAGTGCTTGTAATGGTGGAAGTCTTTGGATGTAGCTAAAGAGTGTGCAGACTTTGTGAAGCATTTTTTTCTGAGCTTGCAATAAGAGCACCGGCTCTGGTTTAGTCCTCTCATGAGATTACCTGTTCCTTCTTGTCATGTGAGAGTGCCATTACCTTTCTATTTCCATCAAAAAATATAGAAAAGCAAAGTGCACAAAGCTTCACCAATTTAGGTACTGCGTGTCAGGTGTTACTTCCCACTAACTTCTTCTCTTCCTTCCCTGGGGTCTTAACTGCTCATTGAAATTCATATCCAAAACAAGGTCCTCACCAAACTTGTCCACTGTCATCCATCAAGCTCTCAGGGGCACATACCTGTCTGTATGATTCTGGTGAAGTACATCAGAAGTGGCACTTTTGCAAGAAGAAGTAGAGTAATTGTCACACCTTGACCACAGGAGCTTTCTACCTTTCTTTGATTTAGCTAAATAAACCTGAAATGAAGTTATTCTGCTACCACTGAGCAACTATTCTACAGCATTTTTTTCTTTTTTTTTCCTTTTTTTTTTTTCTCATTGCATGCCCTAACTCGTCCTTGAAGCTGCCTGTCCTGCTGTACCTTCACTAAGACTCATTTCCTTTCATCTTTTATCTATTCTGGGCTGCATCAAAAGTAGCGTGGCCAGCAGGTCAAGGGAAGTGATTCTGCACCTCTACCGTGCTCTGCTGAGACCCCACCTGGAGTGCTGCGCTGAGCTTGGAGATCCTCAGCACAAGAAAGACATCAATGTCTTACAACAAGTCCAGAGAAGGCCACCAAGATGATTAGAGGGATGGAGCATCTCTTAGATGAGAATAGGCTGAGGGAATGAAGCCTGGAAAAGAGTAGCCTTCAAGGTGACCTAATTGTGGCTTTTTAGTACCTGAAAGGGCCTACAAGAAACATGGAGAGGGACTTCTTACAAGAGCACATAGTGACGGGACAATACGGAATGTCTTTAAAGTAAGAGAGAGTAGTTTTAGAGAAGATATTAGGAGGAAGTAAGTTCTTTTCAGTGAGTGTGGTGAGGCATTGGAACAGGCTGCCCAGAGAAGCTGGAAATACCCCAGTCCTGGAAGTGTTCAAGGCAAAGGCTGCACAGAACTTTGAGCAACTTGGTCTGGTGAAAGGTGTCCCTGTCCATGGTAACAGGAGTTGGAACTAGATGATCTTTAGGGTCCCTTCCAACACAAACCATTCTATGATCCTATGATCTTCCATTCACATCAACAGAAAATAGGAAAATACAGGAACTCTTTGTTGGGTCACTGAGGAAAAGCTCTAGTTTCTGTGAACAAGTTAAAAAAATCCGAAAAGAAGATGCAATTTACTAATCGTGCTGTGGTATAAAAGCTTTGCAACAGCCACTAAAACTTTTAAATTATGCTCTAATGACCTTATGCACAAATCAGAGTCCAAAAAATTTTCCTCTTTTTTGTCTGTGTAGGAAATATATATAATGCCCTCCTTCTATCAAGATGGCTTGCTGCTACTTTTGATGGCATGAACAATGCTGAGCTAAAGGGTAGCAAGACGGATTTTTCCTGAATACTTTCTCACTTTGTCTTTAGCAATATTCAGAGAATAATTGCTTGAGAGATCCCTCAAGTGCCAATTTCAAGGCTAATCATGAACTGTGCAACAGTATAAGTATCAAGAACACAAATTTATAGCTGAAGTAATATGTCTGAAGTGCTCTTTCTCTTCTTATTTTCATTTCTCACTTCCTAGGGGGAATTTTAGCTTGTTGAAAAATCAGTCTGAGTTGAAAGAAGCAGCAACATCTGTGATAAAGGAATGTGCTATTGGGAGTTACTTAACAAGCAAAGCCTTAGTAAGATCTCCAGTTTCCCTCTACATTGTTTTGCCTGAAAGCAGTATCCCTCCTGATTCCCACATCCCAAGTCCTTTCGAATTCCTCATTTCTTTGACTGTGTGTGCATGGCAGAGAGTGAACAGCTAAGCCAGACAGAACATGGAGCAGTATGAAGCACACTTTTATCTTAATGTGTATGCCAATATGAAATATTTCAAGTGAGTTGAAAAATTATTTAGTATGTATTTGGTAAAAAAGACAATATATATAAAAAGAGGGATTTAGTTATTTCTGCAAAGTCAGGACTGAACACACCCAATTACAGTCTTGAAAAAGACACGGGGCGTTAAAGTACTAGATGCCTCTTCTTGCTATCTCAAAAGAATTAATGTGCAAAAGAAATCTGTAAGTTTATTTTAATGCTGTGTTTTGTGTAACTTCCTATAAAATATATATGGCCCACATGGTGCAGTATATCATTAAGCTGTAGTATTTTATGTAGCAGAGATATTTTTGCAAGAGCCAACCTGCAGCTTAATCATAACTACAGTATTTCATTCTCAGTATATAAATACATTCTTTATGAAACATGCAATACTTAGAATTTTAAAAAGACTGATTAAGTGCACACTGAAGTCAACAAATAAAAATATTTGTCTCCAAGCACTTGGCTTGACTACCAGTTTTGGCAAAAATGTTTAAATCAGGTAACATTTTTTATGTGTCACTTTATTTAAGACCACTCCACATCTTTTGAAACAATGTTGCGGAAAAGGCAGCACATTTTTTGAAAGAGTGAGTATGCATCTGGGAGGGCCTCATATGACATATCTTTAGATGAACTGCTAGGAAAATAAGATGACAGTCCATAATTAGAAGCTGGCACGCTGCAACAGAATAATGATTCTTCCGTTTGGTATTCTGGACAAAGAAGACAAAGCCAATTCAGTCTGCACTGCACTGCACTATGGCATATTATATCCATTATTTCAAAAGATATGGATTAGAATACAATTAACATGATGTCAGCTTGCTATTAATGCCTCATGAATAAGATATTTTATGTTGCTTACTGTTATGCTGTTGTTGTTTGTAATCTGTATCACAAATATAATTGATCAGTCTTGTTGTATTTATTTAAATTTGTTCCACTTGCTACTTTTATGGGTAAGTGTATTTTATATTATCACCTTCATTATTGGAGATCCAACCTCCCTGACCAGACTCAGAGAAAAGATGAGTCCAAGAAGGCTGGACATTCTCCAAGAATGAAATCATAATAGGTTTTCCAATCACTATGAATTATACTTTGTGTAATTTACTGCTATAAATGATTATGACATAAAATTTATAACTCTGAACTTGTAGTCATTTTATATTCCTTTGTATCCAAATTATCTGAGGTCTTACAAACTAGGAAAATAATGACTCAGAAATTAGTAAGACTAGCAAAACAATTCTCCTATTTTCTTCACCTTTGGGAAAACTTTTTTTGGGAAATACATTTCAGGATTCATTCACAGTCCCTGTACAATTATCTATCATGAAGATCAGAAAACCAAATTTCTTGGTACAACCTAAAAGGACAGAAAGACAAATTTATATTTTAAAGATATTTAGTCCATTTGGAAATGTTCTGTTCAAATTCCCTTCCTAAATGAATTTTAGTGATAATAGTAGTCTCATAATAATACCTCCCCATCTCGAATTTGTGTTATCACACACAGCAATTTAAAGATTCCTCTGTATCCTTTGATAAACGCTGACTCATACGGTTGAACTAGACAGTGCTTTGCTAAGAGTTATCTGGTTTTGAAAAGTATTCTTTTTGATAAGCTGATTGTTCCATTATTATACTCTGCCTGCTAGTCAATTCTCTTATGACCATTGATTTACATTGAAGATTTGCTGACAGTTCAGCATTCTCATCTTATACTTATATATGGTAGAAGAATGCCATACAATTTAGATCAGATTATTCATGAGAGGGAGAGATGAAATTCCTTTAGATGAGGAACAGGACAGGAAAGTATCACTATACTGCAGTTCTTCTAGTGCTATATCATTCTGACACCCAGATGTACAGAGCATTACAGATGACTGCAGGCAGCTGTGTTAGAGCACTGGATGCGGTGTCTGTAAGGCAAATTTCAATTTTAATATTAAATACCCTGATTTCTCATTGCAGCCTTTTAAAAATTCTTTACACAAAAGAAAGTAGTATTTTGATGTGATCAGTTGTTGATGACAAATGAGCTGTTCATAGCTGATATAATTTATAGTGCCTGGCAGATCAAAACTTACATTTGATATTGAATACACATTTTTGTCCTCGCCTTTTCGGTAGCATAATCAGAGAATACTTAAATACCAACTTATGCTTAAATATAAGCTTGAAAATTTAAAATCTTCTGGTTTCATGTTTATTTTACTTGGAAAAAAAAGCAATTTGCTGTGAAACTTGAGAAATGACCTAGAAATATATAGAAACTTTTTATAAAGTAAATATTAAAAAATAGCTTTGTAATAGGAATAAAATTTTGGGCTTTTAAAGTGGGTTATACCTAAAGAAATAGTTTTCAGTGGGGCCTTCAAGTCAATGTTCATTGTGTCTCCTTGTAGGACCACACTGATTTTGTTCAAGTGTTTGTAATTCCAAACTGAGATCATGTTAATTAAACTTGATTGATAATGTCACTACTGACATTCCATGTGATAGTATTATATGGAGGAAGACAAGGTAAAGAACTTAAGATACATGGACCTCTTAAAATTCTGTACAAAACTGAAATGACCTGTCCAGATTTTCTCTCAAAGAAATGAAGTAGGAAAAACAAAATGCCTTTTTGTTTTCTTGAATAATGAGAGCAACGTCCACTTTTGCTGTGGTGGTGGGGATGGGAGCTGTGGCACAGTGGTGAGCAGGCTCCAGAGTGGTGAGGCTGTGAGTGGACACCTCTCTTGCTGTCTTAAGTCCTGTAAACTTCCCACTCTAACTCCACCTCCTACTCCAAAGAACAGGACTTTCCTGAATCATCACCCGTGAGAACTAAATTGTTTCCCTCACTCTCCAGCTGGCTGAAGTACTTGATGCCAGATAAAAGGAGGACATGAGGAAGGCTGAGTAAAGCTCAGGCTGCTTGGAGACTCTGACTGCACGTGCTGCCCATACCCACCACCACTGCTGCTCACACAGCCCCAGGTCTGTAAAAATACATGTCTGAGTGGGGACAGCATTAATTACTTCTACAATATACCTCAGTTCAGAAGACTGAAGTAAGAACTAACAGCTATGGCAGTTGCTTCTAATGTTAGTTGGTGGGTTTTTTTGTTTGTTCGTTTGTTTTTTTTTTAAATTTAGCTTTTTGTTTATTTATCTGAAGTGTAAAAAAAGGCACTCTTATTTTTGTAATAAGCATCTTATTAGTGCATTCTTCAGTAAGAACTTTCTTTAGAGAAGACCTGAATTTCATCTTTGGCAAGTGGCAAATCATGTTCACTGATGCTTCAGAAACATCTAGACCAAACATCTTCTCTAAAACCCCCATCCAGGTGATAACAGGGAAACTTTCCTAATGATACTGAATATATTGAATTAAAAATACAGGGAAGAAAGCTAAGGATGAAGACCAGCATTGATATTATATTTAGGTCAAGAATAATCCTTTCAAGGGTTTCTGTCCTAGTCTGCTGCTTCTGTTAAAATGTTAGTCATCTGAGGCAGGGATCTGGTGGAGGACAGTGGACAGTTTAGATGGATGTTGAAAAGGTCACCTTTCAGGAGCAGGTTGTGTGCTTATCTTTCTAAACAACTGTTTTAGTACTTTTGTATATGCTCACGAAACGGAAAGGTGCAGGTTTTTAAACAGTCAGTGGATAACAAAATTAAATAAGCATTGACTCTCAGATGAACTCAGCTCAGAAGATATTCTAAAAATAAATCACAAATGAAGGGTATTGGATGGACTGAGAAGAACATATATTTGCTAGAAATTTGAGGCAACAATAAAAAGGTTCTCTCTGGCTTAATAAGGCAGAACTACTGAAATTGTACTGTCAAATATACTAGACTATATTTAGCAGTGCTTAATATTTTCAAGTTTGTGGTTTATTGGATGAACCATAGTTGACATTTGTGCAACTCAATAGCTATTCAAATAACGGAAAGAATAGCAGCAGTTTTGTCTGGTAATATAGTGATAAATTCATTCTGGTGTTGAAGAAGCTGTAAGGCTGAGCAATAATGGAAGGGGTATAGGAGAATCTAGAATATCTGTGAAAGAGGCAGTGATATTATAAATATGACCTTGGATTTGACTGCATTTTCATGCAGAAAGATTGCCCTGGAGGACTGGTAATCTATAAAAAAAAAGGTAACTGCAGACATAAAAGTCATGTGTAGGTTGCATTAGTGCAAATATGTTTTAAAGCTTTCTTTCATGTGAGAACTCTTACAGAGAGATGGATGGATAGACAGCACAGTGTTCAGCCCTAATAGGAATACCACTGGTGCTTGCCCACTGCAGAAGAAAATTTGGAAATGTTGCTCCTGAAGAGAATTAAATGTAAATGTAACATGCTCTCTGCTAACTTTCATTTCACAAATCAGAAGTGCGTCTGAGTGCTAGGTTGCACACTTTGAAGTTTCTTTCTCTCAAACCCACTCTCCTAATTTTTAGCTACTAGAAACATAACTCTCTCTTTCCCCTACCCTCAAAGAGGCAAAGACTGCAACACCTGAGGCTTCTCTAATTAAAAATTTAATTATTCAAAAAAATTTAATTAGTTACAGAGAAGGATTGTGACAACTTTTCCCTAGGTTATCAACTGAATGTTTTGTGAAGGAAGGGATGTCAGTTTTAGGAGTGGAAATTTGAATTACTAGACAGCAATGACAAGGTAAAATCAGACATTTTGACCAGCATGAAAACAATAGCAACCTAAGGTAGTGCACAAGTTGTATACAGGTTTTGTAGATCTTGTTGTACAGTCTTCACAGACTTCTCACTGATCTCCTCTATGGCACAGTGCTTTTAACATGCCTCTAGAGTTTTTGGTTGCTGCTCCGCTGGGATGCTTTCTCCACATGCAATTCTGAGCCAATGGTTTGATTCCTTAGTGCATGCACTAGATAAAAACAAAGGACATTGTAAGCTCATTAGGTATGAACTTATGATATTGCATATCCTATTGACCCAGGCAGTAAAATTTAAAGCTTAGGTTTCAAGTCTGTAGAATGGAGTACAATGCCAATGCGATTGCTGACAGATTTGTAACATCAGTGACACGACTTTCTAAGGCAAAAAGTTGTTCTAAACTGCATGCAGCCTTGAGACAGAAAGATGACACCATTTTTTTTTAGGCTGCTTAACCGAGGTAGGAAAATGATGGAATTGAAGACTAACCTGTCCCAAGAGATGCTGTGGAGTGGTAAGCAGCTCACAGCGGCTATCCCAGGAACAGAAGGGACTGAGACTAACTAGACTGGACTGCCCTGTGGACTGTTGCTAGACAATTATTTTTTCCTTTTCTCCTCTGGGTCTGCAGGAACACTGACTAACAAGGTAAAAATGACCTGGACATAAGGGATTTGAACAACAGAAACAAATTAAAAATGATCATCCCTATCGAAGACAACCAAGCTCATATTATACAAAAAGTTGTTTGATTATGTGGTTTTCTCCTTATGATTCAAAGGAGAAAAGACAACTGCTGTTGTCTCCTCAATAACTATCTGCAGCTGTCTACTTCTGTCTGGCCCTGCTCCTTCCAAACATAAAACTCAATCTCTTGAAGCCCAGTATCTCCTGTAGTCCTGTAGCTGCTGCTCCTGGCCTGCTGCCCCTGCTCTGTTCCGTGACCCTGCTGGCCAGTTTTCTCTCACAGAGGCTTTAATACTTCTGAAACTTTTATTAGGTGCATATTGAGCTGTGGAGCAACATGGTACCACGTAAGGAGCTTTCAGACTTGGTGTAATTTCACTTTCTCTGGTGGGACAGAATTCCAGTTTTCCTTGGGTTAAAATGGAAGAAACCATGGAAAGATGATGTTAATGATTTTTTTCTGACACTAAAACTTTGACATAATTTGATAAATCAGTTTTGTCCATTAATGGCATTTGGTAGTGTCAATTCTCAAATCAGTGTGAAGTCTTGCTTGCAGCTCAGCAGGTCCAAATGAAATAGATTGGCATGAAATTTTCTGAGAACACTGCAGAGTAAAATTTCTTCTAAATGTATTGTCTGTATTTATAGCTTTCTTGACTATTGTTCCTTTGAAACCACAGAATCACAGAATCAAGTCCAACCTTTGACCGAACACCACCATGTCAACTAGATCATGGCACTAAGGAGCTACATAGGGAGAGAAAGGTTGAATTGATAATTATAATTTAAAAAAAAAAAAGAAAAACTCTTCTGAGAGGAGATGAACTGTATTCAGAAATACTATCTGGATCTTCTAGTACAGCTTATCATCTTGTAGCTTTTAGAAACTATAACTGAATAAAAACAAAGCCAAACAAATCTGATGAGAAATGTCTTTACTACTTTGTGAAACTACATTAAGTAATTTCTGATAATCTTGAGTCGTTGAATTGGCTTCCTCCCTTTCCCTCGAACTTGTTAAACTAATATATCAAAGACACTGCTAATGTCTTTGCTGTGCTTATGACCCTCTTGGACTTTCCTTTATTATGCACTTCCAATCCATTGCTAACTGATTCACGATAGAAAAATCCTAGCTGTAAGCTTAATTTACTCCTATGATACCTTCAATGAGATGGGGCCGATTCTTAAAGTACCTAAAAATATGCTGCACCTGATCATGAAAAGTCAAATCCAGCTTCAGATTATTGTGGATGCTGGTTTCATTGCCCTAATTTTCAAGTCATATCCTGCTTTGTATTAGATGAGCAAATGCAACCCCAAAAGAGATACTGTAGTTGGCTAATACATAGTCCTAATATCTTACAGTGAAACTGTTGCATCAAATTTTTATGTATTCCATTTTCTGGCTGTTCATAAATAAAATATGTCTGGATCATCCAATCAAACTTTTCAATGAAAGTCCCATAAACTAAAAGAATGTAAGGATAAAAATTAATAGCAAGAGACTGGAAAACTTGCTCCAAGAAAATATAAAATTGAAAAAAATTATTTGGATTGGATCTTAAAGTGAGCTGCAAATGTCTTCCACAAAGCATGCTATTTCTTATTGATGATTTAAATCTCCATGGAGCATTTCAGCACTCACTAAAAGTATAAATCCATAGCAGTAACATTAATGTGTACTTACTATGTAGTGTACATACCGTAGAAGGTCTTCTGCAGCTGGCATTTTCTATTCTTTTTTTTTTTTCCCACAAGGATTTTGTCTTGTTGTACCAGATTTCATCATTTAGAGTTAGATTTTTTATTTCACTCATTATTGTATTGTGTATTGTATGGTATTGTATTGCAGAATTAGCTCTTGAAGACTATTAAATGCTTCCCATCAGATAAACCTTTTTAAAATTCATATATAATAGAATCATAGAGTCATAGAATCATTTGGGTTGGAAGGGACCTTAAAGACCATCTAGTCCCAAACCCCCTGCTGTGGGTAGGGATATCTTTCACTAGACCAGGTTTCTCAAAGCCCCATCCAGCCTGGCCTTGAACACTTCCAGGGATGGAGCATCCACAACTTCTCTGGGCAACCTGTTCCAGTGCCTCATCACCTTCAAGGTTAAGAATTTCTTCCCAATATCTAATCTAAACCTGCCCTCTTTCAGTTTGAAACCATTCTGTCTGGTCCTGTCACTACCTGCTCTTGTAAAATGTTCCTCTTCATCTTACGATATATTGGCATTAAGGATACTGCCCAAATTCACAGAATCAGATGAGCTGAACATATTTTCCAATTAAATTAGTACCATATAATGAAAACCAAAGAAATTACAAAATATTACATAATTTTGAGTACTTTTTTTTTTTTTTTTTTTTTTTTTTTTTTTTCGATAAATTTTAACCTCAGGTNNTTTGCAATAAACTTTAACTCCAGCTGATATTTTCTGGGCTTCAGTCATTTGAAAAAAACATTTTTCTGTAAAATTTAGCATGTGCCATTCTATTTTTTTTTCTTTCTCTCTTTCTTTCTTTGTCTCTCTGCTTCATGTAGAGTAATTATTAGATCTCTTCCACATTCACAAAATATTTCGGTGACTACTGTGATTGCAGGCAGCCGGGAGAACTGCTACATCTCATGAAAACAAAGATAAATTCTGGCGTATTTTAAGAACCTACACAACTGTGTGGACCTGTTTTGTCCCATTAACTGGGAAAAAGATAAAATAATTTAAAAATATTAATTATGCTGATATGGGGCCATTCCATTTGTACAGGGCTTTCCTTGTAAAGTGTGTGAACTCGTCTTTTCCAAGAAACATTCACTTCAGAAATTGCAACAAATAGGAGCTGTCATTAAAATGCTGAGAATTATACAGTCACCTGAGCAGCAGTGTTGTATGGTCATTCAGTGAGCAGCCTTGATCCTGCAAGATGCAACATTATTTTATAAGTGAATAGGGCAGGGTTTATGTTATAACACTACAAAAATCAGATTTTCTATATAGAGGTTACTTTGGTAATGATGGACTTGAGGAAACAGGAATGGAGAATGCACAGGAAATCAAAATAACACATACATGCCAGACTAAAAGAAATCTAAACTCTGTGAGGTGGGAGTAAATGAAAGGTGACTTAAAGAAATTTGGTTAAATGGATTTCCTTCCACAGTGCTGCGCTAAGCTGATGTTCACTTTATTTGTTATCTTTTATGAAAGAATTATCTTTTCATGCTGCTTTTTACAGCTATAAAATGATGTGATGACTTAAGTTAGTTTTAATTTTATCAGAAACAAGAACAATTAACACTCTGGAAACAGCTGCCAATATTTCATAAAAGCTGCTCTATGCCATGTTAGAAGGTAATACTCTGTGCAGTTGCTTATGTTCCCTCTACTGCATGGTTTTCCACTTAATGTCATGAGACGTGGTCCTCAATAAAAGCAGTCAGCAGAAGAAATAAGTTGAGATAGCCTTTGGCATAGATGTATAACCTCAATAAAAGTTGGGTAAATAACAGCACGCTGGTAATCATCCTTGTCTACTCAAACCAGGCAGAAAAGTAATGTTTGACTTGATAAGTCTCCAACAATATTCAGTTTGACTTCAGGAAGGCAATGGCGTCTTAATTTCTGTGGTTAAAAGTTCCCTGTGAATAGACATTCCCATAGACTTAAGGTGAGTTCCTGCACTGTCAGTCAAGCACCTTTTTCTGCTTCTGTAGTTTGAAAAGTTTCTTCAAAAAACAGGACACAATATTTAAAGCTATTTTAATTTACCTTATTTTTTGGCTTTGCATTTTACTGTTCCTTAACAAGCCTAGTTAAACAGGAAGCCTACAGGCTAGCCCAAGACAGGGAGCCCAAGGGGATGCTCTGTCCTTCAGCCCACTGGTGAATCTGGGATGGAGCCAGGAGGCTGTGACTGCTGCTGGACGTGGCAGCCAGACCCTGTGGTGCTGCTGCCGTATGGGCAGCGACAGGAGAAGGAGCGAGGCAGTAGGAACAGCGTGGTGACCCGGCTGCAGCCCTGCAGCTGATGGGGCTGCTCCATTCTCTCTGCACTCGGTAGGAGCACTGTACTGAAATTCTTCAGCTGTAAAGATACTCCTCCTGTTGCTCTAAAGAAAGCTGTTTTCTCCTGAGGCAATGTCCACTGGTTTTCTTGTAGAAATGCTCTGTAGAGATGCTACATCAGCATTTCTTTGTGCATATCCTGTCAACAAGGAAGACCTCTGCTCACTTGTATGGAAATCTGAGCATGAGTGGAGAGATTCCTGGTCATTTCCAAATTTTAGATTTTGCAATTGCAAGTAGTTCTAAGTCCATATTGCAAACGTTATAAAATTAAGCAGCTACTCACAATGATGAAGCAGGAAAAGGTCAAGGTGAAAATTCACTGTCACTTCAACAAAGACCTTCATTCCAGGAATATATTTTTCTGTGAAAAATGGGAAAAGAAAGAACATAAGGGGGAGGTGCTGAATATCTATGTGTAAGTGGAACCACTGCCAATGTAAATTTGAGCACAAACTGAAGCTTTTTTTACAGAGGAGAGAGGGAGCCAAGGAGTAACATTCCCCAATAAAGGCTTGCCTAATCACTCACAAACACAGGATTTCTTAAACCAAGCAAATTTATTGACATATTTACATAGGGCAAATCCCTCCTGTGCCTTCTGGCAGGAGGAGCATCACAACTGGGAGCAGGTGCAGAGACTGTGCAGGGAGCAGGGGTCTGACTTCTGTTCACTTTGTCACGTGAGAGAGTAGATATCACAACACTTTCTCTGGTATGGATGTAGGAGTGACTCATTGGCAGACCCACTCCACTGCCCAGCTGGCAGTGCCCTGCTGCTCATTCTCCTCCTCCTCCCTCTCTTCCTCCAAACTGCTGGAAGTTCCCCCCTGACTCCTGCTGTCAGAGCCAGAGCTTCTCTGCCTGGGCAGCCAGTGGAGCTCAAAGAGAATGAAGACTTTGGCAGAGCCCCAGAACAACCAGTACTGGCAGGCAGAGAGGAGCACTCTTTCCTGGCTGAGTCCAGCCTGCTCCTGGCTCCTCTGCTCCATCTCCTTCAGCAGTGAAATCACCTCCTGGCTCCACTGCTACTCAAGCTGCTCCAGGAGTTCTTGCATGACATCTTCTGTCTGGTCACCCAAGCCCAGTAAGCTCTGCAGGATGCTCACCTCTGTCAGGATTTGGGTGATGCTCCCAGCCATTGCCTGGAGAAGCAAGAGAAGGGGCTCAGCAGGGCTGGGTGGCAGGGAGATGGCACTGGGGCACTGGGGACAGGAGACACAGGGACCTGGGGATGGGTGGGAGGGGGGATAAGTGAGATCAGAGGTATCAAGGGGAAGGTTTGTGAGTCTGTGGGGTTGGGGCCACATCCCCACAGGCCCCAGGACACTCGCCATGGCTGACAGCTCCGGGTAGCTCTGTGCTGAGCCACGAGCACCTGCCCTACTCAGGGTGCTCCCAACAGCCCCTGCACTCCCACTCCAACCTTAGAAATGCCCCAGTGCTTCTGCCTCAGCCCTTGTCCAGGCCAGCCTTCCCCTTGCCTGTCCCACTCTCCTCTGGCCCAAGGTGCACTGCAGTGGTGGCACCGCCAGCTGACACGTGGTGACATCCCTCCGTGACTTGTCCTTTGTGATGTCAACCATCAGCGGAGCCACATGGTGACACCCAACCTGCCCAGCCATGGCCAGCACTGAAAAATGCTTCCAAATTGGCCTTCTCTCCAGAAAACCTAAAGCAGTCGTGTGCCCCTCAGTAGACTGGTTTGGTTTTAACATTTGTTAAATGTTAACATTCCATAATAGACTAAATTTTAGAGTCAATACAGTTACTTTTACTCTTTGCATTTTCTTTCTTGTTTGGGCAACATGATTTTGCAAATATTCTGCACAATCGTCCATGAAAAACAATGCTGATTAATTTCTCTATCGCCATTGCCCTTTCTGTACTCAACCCCCATCATGTGTACATGTAGCTGCTATCTCCTGCTTATTTGTGGCAAAAGGAAGGTCGAAGAGGCTGTGAGTCTCATGTCTGTTCATAACCACCAGGCTGAGAATCCATATAACAGAGTCATTTAGAAAGATAATTTTATCTCCGTTGTTTCTGGCATGAAACATTTACATAAGTGGCCCCAAAGTAGCTTTTTTGGCAGTCATAATGCATTGCAAATTAATGCCTAATTTTTTTTTCAATGTCATCCCTGGGTCCCTTTCAACCCAGCAGATTTAAAAAATTTTCTGAAGTATTTAAATGTAGCATGCATAGATCAGCAATTTCTGTACTGTGGTACAATATTTATCTCTGATAACATATAACAACAGAGTAACATCAGTGGAAAATATTCACATCACATTGATGAAGCTCACACTTAAACAAAGTGAATATAAATCAAAAAAACCAATAATGAGCTTAGTTTCAGTCACATCTACTTTGCTGTTTGTCAGTTTTCATTGCCTTTTGCAACTCCTACTAATTTAGTGCATTTGAAATTTCACTAAGGTGAAGTTAAATCTTTCTAGTGCTTTCCTTTTACTTTCTAATTCTACTCTGAGAGAACAATAAAAGTGTAAAACATAATGGATAACTACATTTTAAACTCAGATTTCTCCTGAGGAGGTTTGCCATTTGATTAGAGAAAAGCGACTGGTGAAATGTTATTTGATTTACCCATTGTAACCAGCTGCAGTTACAAAACACTTGCAGAAAAGAGAGAGAGTTAGGATTGTTATTAATATTACACTAAGGAGAAATTTGATTCCTTAAAATTAGTATCTGTGATGTGTAATGAAAATGCTGAAAAAAAGAAATTACAGTGAGCTAGCACAAATTCATTCCATTTGTATGGCATGGCACAGGTTCATTTCAAGATGTGAACTGGTTCTTACACAGCAGGCTTGAGTATCTATGCATGGAAATCCGCAATCCAGCTGTGTGTGTGTTTATATGAAAGAGTTCACCACAGGGTTTGGACACAAAAAAAACCCCAACGCTCCCACCCTTCAGTAGCAAAGGCAGAAGAAAGAAAAGGGGACAGAAGGTCATGAAATTACTGGAGCATACTCAGGTTTTCCCTGATCCTTCTCAGTCTGTTCTGATATCTTTATAGATAACCAGGGTGGCGTACAACAAAGCTGATGGCGTGATTTTCCATCTTTACTAAATATAGTAGTCAAAGATAAATTCCCAACTCTCTGGTGTATACATTGGATGGCCACACCATAGGACACAAACACAAACTAGTCTTACTTTACCAGTACAAAGTATACAATTTGCAGCGTATTTCTAACTGCATCCTTCTTGACCTGCTAAATTGGGCTCACCTGGTATCAGTCACGTGCTTCAGTGGCTATCTGTAAGCACGCTTGCATACTCACACCTCTAGCAAAATTACTGTTAGGAAGTGATTAAGAAACTAATTGGGTCATCACTCAGGAGGAAAAGCCTGTGATACTGATACCCACATATTAATTTTAATCACAAGCTCTTAGCTTTGTCTGTAGTTCCCAGTAACAGTTGGTATAGCAAATATAACTCCACTATAGGATGACTGATAGTTATACTTCCCGCCCCAAATTCCTGATGGAACTTTTGTAGACTGAAATAAATAGTTAATCAGAAATTTTAAAGGTGTATTTTGAAGACACCGCTGTACAAGGTCTTTTGGTGACTAGTTTTTAACATGATCTTCATAATTTTGGGAATTCCATAGGACAATCATACTCTGAAACCACAACAGAGGTCAGGTTATCTAGACATTACTGTGTCTACTTTTCAGGTGCTGAAATCTGGTTATTTGCATAGATACTTTCCCAATTATTTATGGTTCATGTCTTTAAACATACAGTCACCTTCAAGTAAAATCATTTCTGGTGCTGAAGAGGCTTGCTCCTTTGTTCAGTAGGCGTCTGAGAAATCTCTGCTTTCATCCTAAATGGAAAAGACTTTTTTTACATCCATATGGTTTATTGATCTGTTTTAATAGAAATTCCAAGACAACCAGTTCTTCTTCCATTTATTTTCCTTGCTAGGCATTTGATAGCTTTTATGGTAGCTTAAGAAGGCTTTGTCACCTCTGAGTCATGGTTTTTCAAACAATTCTTCTGTGTGGGCTGTTATATTCTATGTTTCCCCCTCTTCACTTCTCAGTTTCATAAAGCTTCTTATTTAAGCTGCATGGCTTTTAAAATCTATCATGCAAATGCTGCCTTGGCCACCTTATTTCCTGCTGCATGAGGAGCATGGCAAGTTGTACAGATATTGCCCATATTAGTGCAGGCTTTTTGAGTATCTCCTGGATTTCCCCCCTTATTGTGCAGGCAGCTGTGTAGCTTATGCACATATATTTTTAACAGAAAAGAGGAACCTGATTTTCCAAACAGCTGATGTTAAGCATTATCAAATAATATCATACAGAGGGAATGCAATCCAGTAATCCAGTAAGGTGAATGTCAAGCAAGAAGTCCCTTGTATCAACAGGGCAAAAAATAGTTGGTACTTGCTGCAACACCATGCTGATCTGAAAGAGGCTGCAGCCTTTTTTTTACACACAAATCTTTGAAAATTGCACCAAAGGGATTAATTTGCTGGGGAATTATTGAGTGATTTGCCTGCATACAAGATTTTTTTAAATTATATTGTGCCAAATAGTACTAAAATAACTGGATAGCTGATGATATCATCTGTTGCAATAAATTTAGACAGTGAGTATTTAATCTAATTTAATACTGGGCACCAGATCAAAAACATTTCTTCAGTATCCCACTAATTTGCAGTGAGTGAAATCTGAAAATATAAATATATTAAACTAGCAATCTGTAAATGTAGATTCACATATCTGTGTATTTTATCTTAATGATATGGTACCTTAATCAAATTGGACTTGTTAATTATGAACTTCTGAATTAGTAAGATTAATTTGGATATTACATCTATTCTGATTTTCCTAGTTAGAGGAGGAAGAACTGCTGTGTATACTACTGAGGTACTGCAGTGGAGTATTTGGTTGCTACGAATTTAAATATTTCCTCTGACACCTTAATTGTGGGGGACAGCTGGGAAAGAGAAATTGTTTCAAAGTAACAACTTGGTTTCGGGTTTTTCTAGGAAATAGGTTAAGCTATGGAACAACTTTTCAAGCTATATGATGCCATGTTTTGCAATAATTAGTGTGACTCTCAATTCCTCAGTTACAGAGGGATTACACCATTCTTGTTAAATCAGACTGTATAAATCCGTCAGTCACAAACCGACATTTGTGTGTATGTCTGAGGTTATTGTAACTGTATTTGCAGGGTCACACTGTAGAGCTCACTTTTCAGTGGGGGTTGTTATATTTATGTCCATGATGCACAGCTTATTATGCATTTACCTTCCTTGCTTGATAGGTGGTTTTCCTAGAATTTCCATCCATTTCTGAGTGAGCTGATGTTTGCTGTGCTATAATAAATCAAAGTAACTCATCCTGACTTTTAAGCAGAAATAGATTTTGTGTATCCCACTGGTTTTCCTATCCATGTCATGTAGTGATTTTCCAAAGAAAGGAAAATATCTTTACATATCACACAGCCTTCTGCTCCTTTCCTTGTTTGGCACCTAGCATTATTTGTTTTTTTTCTGGTTAAGCATTATGTGAATGCATAAGCCAAAGGATGGTAATCACAGTTTGTTTTACCCTGACATTAAGGGACAAGCAGAGAGGCAGCAGGCACAGTGAGCAATTGCTGCATCACCTCCTGGGCCATCTGAGGTGCCCAGCGCAGAGACTGACACCGAGGTGTAACAGGAATGTCTGGCCTGCCCTGGGAATGGATAAAGCCTGTGGTGGCAGCAATTGGAGCTCTTTTACTGGTGGTAAAACATTTCATTAGTACAAATGCTGTGCTTGATAAAAAAGAGTCTGGGGTGCTCAGTTATGAATTCTCTTAGTGTGTGCTTCTCTATCCCTTAAAAAGCCCTGTTTCTAGTAACCTGTGGATTTTCTTCTTTCCATGCACAAACAATTGCTGAAAATTAGTTATTTTGTGGGAAGAAAGTTGATAGGATTCATGAATGCCCAGCCATAAGGACCTGTACAGCTGGAGAATGCCTGCTCACTCATCTCAGATCATTGACCAAAAAAGGATGGGAAAAATGTTATATATTTTATTTTAGTTGGTGTGTGTGGGCGGATGGAGAAAGAGCTTTGTTTTCTGTGGATTACCCACATTCAGTTTTTCTATCTCCAGGACCAAATGCACAAATAACTTTAAATACTTGGGATTGTTGGGACTATGATTCTATTTGCATGAATTTTGAAGCATCCTTAAACTATTGTAAAGATAGAGAATTCACAAGCAAATTAAATTTATTCTTTGAAATGAGGAATGTCTGATTGTCCCTAAAATTAGGAACCAAATTATCTCAACTTCTATTCATCTATTGATGCTGAGCTGCATACTGACAGAGCATGGACAGGAAGGCTAATGTTTTAGGCTCATGTGTAATTAAAGAAACAGGAGGTCTGCAGAATATAATTAGGTAGTGACCTTACTGTTTTCAAGTCAACTATAGTCAGTCTGGTATCAGTGGAGAGAGACATAGGCCAGGAATGGATCTCCTGTCACTGAGCCTGCTTCCCTGACATCATAACAGGGCACGTCAAATAAACTCATTACTAATCTTATGAGGGACAGAGTATAAAAGAAATTATGTCATTAACAAACTTTATTACTATCTTGGTACATAAAATTACCTCATCTCACATAAGATGTGACATCATGGCATGTATGACTTGGCATCAGACACAAATTTTTTCCAGTTATGATCTTGGGTGGAGGGAGAAGTTCCAAATACCACCTGCTTTGATTATCAAGACTGAGTATATTTAGACACCATCCTGACTTGGTTGTCTATCAAACAGAACTCAGAGAGAGTTTGTCAGGAAGAGGGGATAT
The DNA here is from genome assembly GCA_013396735.1 of Grallaria varia. Classification (NCBI taxonomy): domain Eukaryota; kingdom Metazoa; phylum Chordata; class Aves; order Passeriformes; family Formicariidae; genus Grallaria; species Grallaria varia. The sequence goes on from VWZG01001179.1 coordinate 202,235, forward strand.
GGTTCACTGGACTTCAGCTTCAGTCCAGATTTAGGTGATGTGCTTTCACAACTCACCTGGCCTGGGAGAAGGAAGGATGTCGTGAAACGAGTGTTTAAAGGTGGCTTAAAGCACAGTGGCCTATGCAGGAGGGGACGCAGCATCACAATGGGGTTCTACCTTACACAGGTGAGGAGGCTCTGAAGCAATCCAAAGACCATGTCACATAAAAAGTGGTTTGTCCTGAAAGTACTCATTAGATTTGTGTTGCAAGGGAAGGTTTGGGAAGGTTTGAGAAGGTTTGGGAAGGGAAGGTTTGGGAAGGTTTGGGAAGGGAAGGTTTAGGAAGGGAAGGGAAGGTTTGGGAAGGAAAGGGAAGGTTTGAGAAGGGGAGGTTTGGAAAGGTTTGGGAAGAGAAGAGAAGAGAAGAGAAAGGAGAAAGAAAGGGAAAAGAAAGGAAAAAAAGAAAAAAAAAAGAAAAGAAAAGAAAAGAAAAGAGGAAAGGAAAGAGAAGGAAAGAAAAGAAAAAAGGAAAGGAAAGAGAAGAAAAGGAGGTCCCCTCAACACACACACTTTCACCTCATCTTTGTGGCAATCCAAGCCTGAAATGAACTATACAAGCTCTTTGAGCACAGAGATATTTAGTGGTGTAAAGAAGAACTTTAACTGTTAAAATTTTATCTTCTAACTTCTTTTTAAAATATTTTCTTATCTGTATTTCTGTGGCTTTAATGATAGCAATTTGCCTGAAATTTTTAGACCCTCATATCCTTGGAAATTCAGCATCTAAAGTTTTGCAGAAATAACTCTTCCTCCTGTGCTTATGTTACGGTCTTTTTAGATCTTCTCCCACAACTCTTAAAGGTTTGTGACTCTCCCTGGACACACTGAAGGTTCGGAGGATTCACAGGTTTCCAGATCAATAATGTCTTTCATCCTATTGAGTCCAAGAAGTACAGTAAAGCTCTGAGGTTCCAATCCTCTGTGGATCACAGCTGAACACAATATTGTTGTAGCCCAGTGAAGTGAATCTGTCAGGCTTTGTACTGGTCTACAAGTACCAATGTTTAATAAGAGGTGCTATGAGCTTTGTGTGTAGTCTATAAATCACAAGCACAAATTGTTTATCATGGCATTTCCTTTGAGAAAAGCACTTAAATGGTTTGGTGAAAACTGAGGTCCCATATTAAAGAATTTCTAAGTGAAGAGGAGGAAAAGTGACATTGGACAGAAACTCAGTCAATTAACCTGAATAAATAAAAAAATAAAACAATTAAAGATATTTATGTAACGTGCCATACTTCTATGTCAGTCTGCTCCCATTGTTGCTTTGAACAAAATCCTATTCTAAGTTCATGGAAGGAGCAGAGTTGGTGTTTCCTCCGCTGGAGGAAGGGTTTTGATAGTGGAATGTGAAAAGAAACTCAATGAGCACTGAGAAGTAAATGTTTCTGAAACTGGTCTCTTGACAGGAATTGGTCATTTGAACTGTTAAAAAACCCGAACAGAAAAGAAAAAAAAAACCTTTTCAGAGATTATAAACAAACATCAAGAAATAGATTTCTTGTAACTTGCTATTGAAACCAAAAGGTTTTACTTTGATCAACTTTATTGTATCAGTCTCTTGCCCATATGAGATCGCTTTTCTTTTAGTCCTTGGTGCCACCCACTCTGCTGTATACCTTCATTTCATTTTACAGTGACAGTGAAGGGCCTTGAGGGGAAGCGTGTGAAGAGCAGCTGAGGGCACTTCGTGTGTTCAGCCTGGAGAAGAGGAGACTGAGGGGAGACCTCACTGCAGTTACAACTTCCTTGTGAGGGGCAGAGGAGGGGCAGGCACTGATCTCTTCTCTGCGGTGACCAGAGACAGGACCCAAGGGAATGGCCTGAAGTTGTGTCAGGGGAGGTTTAGGTTGGATATTAGAGAAAGGTTCTTCCCCCAGTGGGTGGTTGGGCACTGAACAGGCTCCCCAGGGCAGTGGTCACAGCACCAAGGCTGACAGAGCTCAAGAAGCGCTTGGATGATCCTCTCAGGCACACAGTGTGACTCCTGGGGATGGTCCTGTGCAGGGCTAAGGGTTGGACTCAATGATCCTTGTGAGTCCTTACCAACTCAGATGGGGGATTCTGTGATTCTGAGATTTTGTGATTGCAGATGGTGTGATTATTAACTTCAAAGGATACTTGTCTTTCCTCCAATAAACGTTGGCATGCTGGACTTGCTGCTGTAAAATCTAGAGTGCAATGTCATGATTCCACAATCCAACAAAATTTTAAGTTTTGAAGGGGAGATTTTATTTTTACCAGTAAATTAGGTTACTGTTCTGTGTGGAAGATCTCAGGCTCAAGGAGTCATATTGAAGTCATCAGCAGACTAACCTCATTTCCTCAGAATAGAGAGATACCTTTTCACTGGCATATAAATAAAATTCAGTGCATGTCACTGGCTATTTGAGAAGCAGCTGAATATCTCCACCACTGCAAGCAGATTGTTCAGCTTTACAGCATGAAAGTTTAAGTCCCTTGCGTTCAGGAGTAGATAGAAAGACATTTGACAAAAGTGGATGTGTGGAAGACAGTTATACTTAAAATTAACAAAACCTGCACTTTAAAAAAAAAGGAATTTGCAAAAATTAGCAGTTATCTAAAAGACTGCTTCTCAAAGGTATAAATGTTTTGATGCCTCCATCAGTAACACTGATGGCATACACTACACTGATCTGCATTCATTTATTATTCATTCCTTACTTTAAGGTCACCATGGGACTTCCCATATTTTAAATAAATAAGTTAACAGAATGTTGAAACTAAGTTTTGGCTTCATGTAGAAATTAAACCCTTAAAGAGAATCAAAATCAACCAAATGATATTAACTTGTTTAAACATCTTTGCTCCATTTTGGAGCAGAGCAGTGGCATTTACACATTTTATGCATCATAAACTTTGTAATGCTTGGGAGTTAGAAGTCAGAATGAGATTATGAGTTTTATGGATATCCAGCTATAAAGATGTTGATTCTTTGACAGACAAGACTGATGTCGAACCTTGATATACCTAGTGAAGACAGTTGGTGATTCTCCTTCTGTATACACTGTTTGGAAGAAATCTGTATTTGTTAGATTTTTGCGAAGTCTTTTGACTTCACATAGAGACTTATTGTGCAAATGTAGTCTGGATGGCAAAGGACTATATGAATGAGCAAGTACGTTGACAACAGAATAAAATGTCTGAAGCAGAGAGAGCTGGTGAATATTATTCTCGTCAAACGAGCTGTGACAGTTCATGCCTCTTTGCTTACTACATTTGGGCACCTGAAAACAGATTAGCAATGAGTTTTGAAAATATATCTGTGTTCTTCTCCCATTTAAATAAAGCATACACTTCTCTTAGGCCTTCAAATTTATTTATATTTCAGAATTCTGTTCCTGGCAGTGCCACGGTTAAATGCAGTGAAGCCTCTTGTTAGCAATATTACTTGAGCAGTTGTACACAGAAACCTCTCAGTGGTTTGGTTGTAAACAGCTTTATTTAATTTCTCTTATTAATATCTTCTGATAAGATTTACTACATACAGCACTGCATAACTGAGAAGTTGAGAAACTGCGCTGCTATTTTTAAGGCTAATTTCTGGATCCTGAGCAGGAGCTCATTGGACTTTTGCCAGTTCCCTCTCTGTGAGATTATGTTTCTTGCATATATTGCTGTAAAAACTGATTGCCATGAGAGCTAATGTAATGTCAAGTATTAGTATCAATAGTATCTGTACTGGAAATAACCAATGATCCACTCTATTCTAAATATTATTAGTTCTTTTTGAATTGTATAACATATGAAAAGCAAACATTATTTTATTTACAGGCATAAGGCTATTCAAGTGTAGAAGTTTAAGAATACCTCCTTAGCTTTCCCTTTCTTTTCATTAAATACGAGACATTGGAAGAAAGCAAGTATACAAGATACAACAGCTAAGAGCAATAATGACTTTTGACATTTGACCATTCTAAACATTCCCACTAAATAACCTATTCAGGTACATTTACTTAGGCTTCTGAGAAAGAAAACAGAATCTGAAGAAGTACTTTGGTTGTGAGCACTATTTGTTTCTCATCTATCTTATAAAAAAATAATATCAAGATTATCCTCATGATATTAGTGAAGTTGCTCCTTGCTTGCACTGGGGCTGGTACTTAGAGACTGGCTTCCTTGATTTGTAGCTGGAATATTGTTACTGCAGCTGGTTTAAAAATCTTCTTTTAGCAATGGCATGACATTTTCCAACTGCCTCAAGTGGGTTTGGGTTTCCACCAAGAATCAGTTGAAGGGTCCTGACCATGGGGACTAGTCTTCATGGGAGAGGACACCCACACTCTCTTCCGGGAGTGCAGCATGGCTTTGTGCACCAATCCAAGAAGTTTCTAAATTGAATTGGTGACATTTCCCAATGAAAACGCTAGAAGGGCCGAGCCGGACTAATGCTCTGTTTGCTCCGTGCTTACAGCCAAGGGAGAATGACAAATGTGGTCACAGATGGCAGGGTGGGCTGCATCAACCAGAAAATGGTGGAGTTCAGGACCCAGGGGAAAACTGGGAAGGTGAATAGCAGAGTTAGGGCTCCGAGACGTGGAATATTACACTGTGCTATTCTGGAAGCTGCTAGACAGAATGCCTGAGGGGAAGCTGACCAAGAGAAGAAGTACACAGGGGAGCTGTTTGTTTTTTTAAGAAAAACTAACCTGAAGGTTAAGAAAATATCATTCTATTGTGGAGGAACACTTGGAATTTTGTCGGTGGCTTCTGAATTCAAGAGGAAAGTGGGACCATATGTGAGGTGGAAACAAGTAACAGCAAAGAGATTTGTACATACATTTTTCTGATACTTTGAATGAAATCAGAAAGGACAGTCAGACGCACCTAAATTTCCAGAAAAATCATAAAGCACATTTTCACAGAATTAGTTTCCAAACATGTGAGGGTGACAGAGATAATTATTAACAGTCAACCTATATTTGCCAATGGAAATTCCTTTTTATCTGACATGGTGAGCTTCTACAATGAACAAAATTGTGTGAATGTTAAGGGAGAGGTGACTGTCATATACTTAGTACTGTGCATAACCCATAACCATTGATGTGTTCCTGTTCAAATGAACATCATCTGATACAGCAAATAGTTTCCAATTGTTTTAGTAAATTCTCATGGAATATTTAGAAAAAAAATTCAAATAACGGCTGAACTCTTTTTCCACTTCCATAAATTTCCCTTAACAATATGATGTTTAAAAAAGAATCTCCCAGAGCTGGACACTATTAAAGCCCACCTCACTTTGTGCCAGACCTTTAAAAAATACAGAATATTTTCTTTCCCCAAATGTTTCTCATTAGTGGCATAGTCTTACAAAATATCAAAGAGACAATTTTAATAAATAAGGAAATAAATACACCAAAATTCAAATAGTCTTTTTTCCTTGATCGTACTTAACTTTCCTCTTCTCCAGTGATGTCAGCAGCTTCTTAGCTCTTATTCTGAGGTATTTTTCTTCTTGCTAGATCCGAGCAAATTAGATCAGTTTGTGCATGGAGTTCCATCATGAGGAGTCAGATAAAATACGAGCTTCCTTATCCTCTGTAGGACTAAGAGCTTTTCCTCTAGCTGTGATCATTTGGGTAGTGGTATAAAAATGAGTAAACTTTAACTGGAGAGACACAAAATGGACTCCACAAGTGCCAGAGGGAGATTCAGAAAATTGAATTATTATCTAAACTGCCAAATATGGGATATTTTTCAGCATTTAGCTTTTGAATAGGCTTTAAACCTGACAAAGATGTTTATTGACAGATCCTTCAGCAAGTCACCACAGTTACCCTGCTTACAGATTTGAGTTACACATATTACATTTATGATTCCTATTATTTATAGTGACTTTGAAGAACAATGACAAATGAGCTCTTGTGCTTGTTGCACGAAACTGCTGCAAAATGAGTCCAGAAAGAATAAAAAGAAGAGTTTTATGGGCAACTCTCAGAAACAGCTGACTTTCAAGTAAATTCTTCTGCAAGATTCACCAGAAACTGATGAACAGAAAATGAGAATCTGCGACAAAATATTTCCTCAGATCTCTACTGTAGATTTTATAATATTGAATGGCTTATTTAGAGAAACCATTTCGTACTGAGCAAAGCCAGTTATCACACAGGGAAGTTCTCAGATGTTCCAGTTTTGTCCTGTTTCCTCTCCTCAAATCAGCAGTGTTCTACTGGTATAAATGTAAAGAACTGTAACCTATTATATGAATCAAATCAATTAAGAGGCAAATGCAGACAGCACATTTCCACAGATAAAAAAAAATCCCTTTTCAAAAATTTTTTTTCCTACATTTGTGCATGTGTGTGGGCATGCTAAGTCTGAACCTGCACTGAGTGCTTAAAATTATATAAATGCTCCTTTCAGGAATTCCACTGCTATGTAATTAGTTCGGGTGTTTGTGTCTCTGTCTTGTTTCATTGTGCCACTGCATATGTACCACCAATTGGAGCAAAGAACTTTATTTCCCTGGGTAGGTTTATTTTTCATATTAGAAGAGAATGTAATATTTTAAAAAAAAAGCTGTTTACTTGTTTGGTAATCTGGCACTTTATTCTGTGAGTATGGTTTATTGCCCCGTGCCATACACTGTAGCATTTTCACACACTTCCTGTTTTCAAGGCGTGTTTTTATTCTTTTATTATTTTTTTTTTTTGTAGATTTCTCCTGACTTTATGCGGCCTTGTATGGGTTACAAATAATTGGCTGAAGGTGCCTGCTCAGACTGGTCATTTAGTCAGTTTTGTAACTTTAACTGACAAATGAACAGCAAACAAGAACAAAGCAACAAATGCTCTGAGATGGTGATAACACAAAATTTAGCAAGTGGTACACTAATTCCTCCTTATGATATCTTGGCCCATCTAATGCATCCATCTTACAGTAAGTCTGCATGCTGCTTTAAACTACATGAAAGATCAGGTTCCCTGAGGATAAATCTGAGGAACTGGTAAGATTTGCTCTACAGTGCTTTCCAATTTCTGCCAGTTATCCAGACTAAGGAGCTGGGTAGTCTGCACGACACAACTACCTTAATTGTGCATTCCTGGACTTCCACCTCATTAAAATCAGGCTGTGGATGAGGAGTGAGGCCAAACTGTGCCCAGGACTCATCCTTTCAAGAGGAAGGGAATAGCTAAGTCATGCATCAGACCTCTTGTTGGAATGTGGTTTCTATGGGAATCCCAGTGATGCTCCTTCTCATTCTTTTGCAAAACTTCAAACATTGTCCTTGTTATGTGTGGTTGAAATTTCGCACAGACCTCAAATTTTTGCAATGAGAAAATTTAAGAAAATGCTGAACTGGAGAGATACATGGCTCCCCTGAAGCAGCACTGATTCACACCAGCAGGCGGTCTGGTCCTGCAACTCAGATTGGCTTATGGAGCACATCTGGGCTACAAGGTACTATCAGGTTTACTGACAAACTGGACAAGTTTTCTTCTGCAAAAAACCCACAGACTACAAAAAAAAAAAAAAAAAAAAAAAAAAAAAAAAAAAAATAAGGTACAANAAAGGCAAGAAAAAGTGTTATGGCATATGGGCATTCTTCTTCTCCTATCAGAGTCAGGTCCTCAGTGATTCCTCAACCCTGATTTTCGTCACCCTTTTGTATCTTCCTTGTTTTTTTTCCTACTTGTTTTTTTTCTTTTTACAGTGTAGAGCTATACTGTATGTTGGGATAATAAGGTATTAGTATAAAAGAGGAACTTACATTTAGGAGATGAAGAGTGTCTACTAAAATGAGTAAACTGGAAAAAATGAAGATAAACCCTTGTTTTCTTAATATCCAACAGCATTTTGAACTATTCTCAGAAGAGAAAAATAATCAAATGGACTAGAACTGTCAAAAGCCAATGGCTCTACGTTGCTTTTCATTCTTCTGACTAAATTGTTTAATAAATGTTCTGCTCTTAATACAGAGATTAATAAAAACCTCATGCTACTGATTAACATTTTGTTCAGTTTTGCTTGTTTGGCCTGATATAAAATGGAAACTGGAAGCACTATGTTAAATGGAGTGAAAATTTGAAAGGTTATGTAATCACTGTACCCTCTGTAAGTGGCTCTTAAACACTGATCTGAAAACCTGCTTTGTAGCTGCCAAAAGCACTTTGTTTTCAGGGATATCTACAGGCCTTTGAGTCCAACTATATGATATGGTGATTCTGTCTCCTCTCCTCTCCTCTCCTCTCCTCTCCTCTCCTCTCCTCTCCTCCTCCCCTCCCCTCCCCGTACGAGGACTTGCTTTAAANATCTCATCTCGTTGCTCCTCCCCCCCTCCTCCCCTCCCCTCCCCGTACGAGGACTTGCTTTAAAAGGGCATTTTGCTTTGAATTTTCTTCTTTCTTTCAAATAATTTTATTTCACGTGTCACTAGGATATTGATGTTTTGCTGTAGATTCTTCAAGTTGTGTTTGCTTTTCTGTATGTAGTAGGTTGGTAGCACCTGAAGTAAATAAGATTAGATGATGTCAGAAGATGTCCACAAAATCAAACACAGTTGTTTTTTTTTTTTATGAGTTTTTTTTAAAACTTTTATATAGCTTTACCTTAGTTTTCACTGCTGGATTGTAAAACTGACAAGCATAGTTTTGCAAAATATTGCTTGGTCTTGTAATGCACAGATAACATTTCAAAAACCTTTTCTCCTAGGAGAAATGAGTAATTTTTTTTCTGGTTTATATGATGGCTAAAAATGTTAAATTCTCATAGAATGGAGGTTGCATGTTAGTGCTGATTTGAGGTTTGAGCTGCTGGCAAATCATTTTGGGCTCTGATCATTGAAAATGCTGGTCCTGAAAACAGAGTTCAGGTACTTGTCTTTCATAAAGAGACAAGTACTTTATTTTGCAATTGTTTTCTTTAGTAACTTTGTATGGACCTAGTAAGCTGTAATCACTTTCTCTCCCTCTCTTGGTGTACTAGTTCTTATAACTCAGAGAAGAGTAGGAAATCTTCCTTAAATTCCATGTATGAAATTTCTCAGTTAAATTGGCTTGAGGTTTTTTTCTCTTTTTTTTTTTTTTTTTTCTTTTTCTCTTTAAGGCTATAGAGTGGATGGCATCAAAAAACTCATGTGTAAATTTTTTTCTGACAAAGCTGACTGGATAACAATATTTCTACTATATACATAGTATACTATAAATATATTTTTCTAGAGAGATAATGAAATAACTTTCCTGGCAATATTAAAACCAAAATTTGCCATTTTGGCTTACTCAAAGTTTTATCATTTCAACTGTCTTATTTTTCAGTAATTTTGAGCTATAAAATGAACCTGCATATTCGTGGGATTATACTTGCAGTTCTGACTCTGCCAAAGCTACCTACCAAAAGTTTCTGCCTAGTATACTTTTGGATTCTTAAAGACACTGGAAGAACTTATGGTTTACAAAGTGTACTAGGGACAATATAATAATTTGTGAATGCAAATTGTGCTTGAGTTACACAGAAATACGCAGAAATATTACATAAATTAAAGGATATGACTTCACTTTTCTTGGCAAATTCCTAATCTACCACTGAACTGATAGTAGTAAAAGCTAGATTAATATGGGACAGACAAATTGTCAGGGAATGCTTTGCTAGGGAGATCCACCCAACCAGGCTTTTTGCAGTAGTTGCATGAATCTTGGCAGAGAAGAGGCCAAGCTCTGCACTTTGCAGTTCTACTGTTGTGCATCTGTGAGCAGATGATGTAGCACAAGGACCCCATACCAGAGGGACACATGGCTTTTTGCTTTATTGTTTGACAATGGGAGACTCACACTTTGAATTCTATTTTAGATATCAACCATGAACAGGGCTCAAGGGATTTGAGAAAGGGAATGGTTAAAAAGAGGTCATGAACTTGATGTGAAGTTCTTTGTCCTGATTTAAAGAGGTCTTGGAGATTCAGTGCAAAATGTAACCGGGTTTGAGTCCAGCTTAATGAAGAGAGAGACAAGAATTTTTGGCCAGTCTTTTTCAAGTTCTTCTGCTTTCATCCTTCAGAACACAGGATAAAGTTCACCATGTTGCAACACAGGATAAAGTTCACTATGTTGCACATTGTTTCTTGTAGACTTTCATTTAATACATCACAGAAAATTCTGTGCATGTGGGGTACTACTATTGCTAGCTATCTCTCACCATAAATATTCATGGAACATTTGAAGATACTTAGACACGGTTTATAAAACTTTCTAGTCATGCAGACAGAAAGACAGATATTTTATAGATATAACACTCTTTAAAATGTCCATATTGTCCAGTAGCTACAGGATTCCGTAACAGTTGTGTGTGAAACAGAAGAAAGATCAATTGTGGATGCTAATTTTAAAAATTTATTGTGATAAATCAAATAAAAATGTGTTTTTTCCAGGAAAATAATCAGTGAATATTACCAGTTTAAGCATGCTGTAAATTTCGATACTTCATAAAATCTCTTAAAAATTGAGAGTTTTCAGGTCAAAGAGTCACAGAAAAGAACATTAAAAGCTATAAGGAGATAAACTTCTGCATATGATGTCACATCACACCTAGGTTTATAATTCACACTGGGTTTTTTTTAGTTTGAATTTAACTTACTCTGAATAGAGTGTATTGTACAGACATTACATCTAAAGGAGATGAGAACTTCTTGGCTCTCTGACAAATACATGGTTGCTATAAATTAGAGATCTTTCACTGCATGGAAAAAATTAGAAGTCTGGATGACAATATTTTGTAGTAAATGTGAATGGACTTGTAGAGCTCCTCCACACTGCTTAATGCAAAACAAAGCACAAATTGTTGAATCAAAGTAGATACACTGCAGAGTGTGTGTTATCAGGAAAGCTCTGATATAATGAGGGAGCTCTCAAGCCAGCTAATATACCTTCCAGATTCTAAATGTCACTTTGCAAAAATAACATAGAATTTTTACCTCTTTTTACACTTAAAAAAGTGTAGAGTGCTGAAAAGTGTGTACTGAACCTTTCTCTTGTCATCATGCAACTGAATAATTTTGCTGAGAGATGAAATGTACAGAAGCACAAATGCTCTGTATCCCCACCCAGTTTCTCTTGGTTGTGCTGGTCAAGCTCAGGAGCTGTTACCACCCTCAGTTTAGTTGCAGAGTGTGTTTTATGGATATGAAGTTCCCCTTTGGTGTGAACCTTGGTGTGGATGGGTGTGTTACTGAGATCCTGAGCCTCATCCTGCTCTAGGATGATGATATTACTGAAGCACACAGCTAGGCTCAGGATCTCCCAGGCGTTTTAACAGGTTTCTTTATACAAATGGACTGCAACCCAGTTTGAAAAACCTTGTTATATTTCCAAATACAAGTAATTCATCTCATATTTTCTCCCCAAGAAATGATCGTTGATGAGAAATACTCAATGCGTGAAAATAATACTTTTTCTGAGATGCTTTTCTCACAGTGTATATCAATATTGCCTTCTTGTCTGAACATTTCTAAAAGGCTAATAAATATCTGGCTTCTTTGTCTTGATCTTCCTCTCCCATTTGCTATTAATTACCCATTAGGGCTGATCATGTCTGCTATTCTTTTTAAAATAAAACACCAATGAAAGTATGGACTGTTAGTTGGTATTTATTTCACAAGTGAGTTGTCTTTGAAATATAATTACTGCTATGAAAATGTTCTTAACATAAATGGAAATCCTATTCATTGTGTTCCCTCTCGGTGCTGAGGCAGAATACTGAATCTCCATGGAGGAAACTACCAGGCAAGAGAATTTTCTGCTGGTACTATCAGAGAACATAGTGGTGTATAGTTGTACAGTAGTATACATTCACTTTTATTAACTGAGCAGTAAGTCTGAACACTGCAACTAAATTTTTGTTTAAAAATCCTTTGGCAGCTGCTGTGTGGATCCTGGTCTGTAAGGGAAGATTCGCTATTATCAACCACAAGGTATTCTGTTCTGAGTCCAAAATGTTTCCTATATGTTTTTCCAAGCACAAGACAGTATAGAATAGAAAATGGAGTGGCAAAATTCTCTCGAGACACAGTAGTTTTCCCATGAATGGCAAACACAGCTTGTCTATTGGCTGGAAGGAGCAGCTATCCTGTAAAAGTCCAGAAGATGGAGAAAAAGACTGCAACCTGTAGTCAGGTGGGGAGAAAGGAAAGTGGAGCAGGGAAACATGAGAAACATGGTTTGAATACTGATCCTCAGAAACAAAACACTTATGTTTGGAAATATTCCACCGGAATATGAGGAAGAACTTCTTTACTGAGCAAGTGACACCAAAGAGCTTGTGGAGTCTCCCTCACTGCAGATATTCAAGAAATATTCTGTGCAATGTGCTCTAAGATAACCCAGTTTAAGCAGGGAGATTGGACAAGATGATCCACTGTGGTCCCTTCCAATATGACCCTTCTGTGATTGCTTAAACAAAATACTGTCTTTGAAGGCTTATGTTTCTTGTAATAATCTTGCATGTATGGAACATAGTTGTCATTGCTGCAGGTAGGGACAAAGCCTATGAGTTGAGCAGCAGGCAATTTTATTTTAGCTCCAGGGCTAACAGGGAAGAAAGGCATCCTCTGAGAAAGTAATGAATGACAACACAGCTGCATCTCTGCAGACTTTCCAAAAAAGTGACATAAAATGAATAACAGATTATTTCCAAATTCTGAATGTTCTTTTCTTCTCCACATATCAACTAAAACTATGTTCACCTTCATCACAGGGGTCCAAATACTTTGTTTCTCTTGCCTACTTTTGCTGTTCTGACAACATGACCTCCATATCAAGGCCATTTTCTGAGTCCAGAAAAGAGTCACACAAATAAAGACTAAATCTGCAGTGACTGGAAAGTTAACAGCTAAAATGAAAAAGGGGGATAGCTGAAGAAACATCAGTGCCAAGCTTGTCCTTGCCAGTGACTGGTGTTCTTACTAGCCCAAGATAACTTAGAAAAGCACATAGCTCACATGGGAAGAAAAGTGTAATGTAAAAGATCTCTGGGTCTTTTGTCCTACTTAATAATTTCTCTTTTCACCCTATTGTACAAGGGCAAGCCTGTCAGACTTTTTAGGAACTATCCTTCTTTTAATTCTACTCTGAAATGGTATCTTCCTCAGATGGAAAGTATTGCAGAGGTTACAATATGGGATTTCCAGTTCTAAAAAGCTAATCATTTACCCCAGTCAAAGCCTTGGAAAGTATCTCTGAATGCCACTGAATTCAGTCTCAAAATAAGTCCATCTTGTCAGCACTTTTGCTAAGGGACATTGATAAGTGTTGTGGTTTAACCCTGGTAGACAGGTAAGTCCCGCACGACGACACATTCATCTCACATTGAGAAAGGGAAATGAACTGGAAGGGTAAAACTGTCAAAACTCATGGGTTGACATGCAGACAATTTAGTAATAAAGAACAAAGGGAAAAAAAAGCAAAACAATGAAGAAAAATCCCTAACACATAAACCAAAACCCAACAAACCAACAGAAGAAAAGCAAGGGATGAAGGAAAAAACCAAAAACAATTAGAAAAACTCTGTCTGAATTCATACTTTGTTCACTGGGAAGACTAGAAATCACATTGGAACCTTACAAAAGGACTTGGCACAGACCTCTCTGGGGAACAGGAAATGAGATACACAAGTGAAGACCTCCTCTGTGAGGTTATCCAAATGGGAGCATGGCCAAGGATAGAGAACTCCTGGGCATACATAACCTCTTCCCATGCCTGTTATTTCCTTTTCAACCTACATTGGGACAAGTTTGAGTTTTTGAATTTGTAATTTTCTGAGCCTTTCTTCAATTTCTTCACAGGTAGTCTGCTACTTCAGAACTCAGCCTAGACTCCAGAGTCACATCACCGCAGCCTCCTTCCCAGCCGTGTTTAGCTCTCTGTGCTGCCTCTTTACACGCACAGTTTCCCATTGAATGGTCCTTTACAACACTGCAGCATCCTCTCAGGTAGGCCAAATCCATCCTGGGTGACTCCACTTCACCAAGTAACCTCACATCTCAGCCCTCACCTCTGTCACTCTGCACCCTTACACTTGGCTAAAACAGAGCTGGTGTAACATGGGCACTGGGGGCACCTGCTCTCCATCACAGGGACTTTGGATGTTGGCAACTTGAATCGGTTGGTTGTATCTTGGCCAGACCCTTGTGAAGGACTTGGTACCTGTGTGGAGGAACAGGGGCAGGCAAAGGGATGATGATTTTAGCAAAGGAGAGGAGGGGTGTGAAGATTTTGAGTGGGGAGGATAACTCAGCCCTGGGATCCCATGGGACACTTGTGCCCAATTTTAAGTGTATGTAGGGCGTTATCACCCTGCAGTCCCTAAAATCCCAATGTGAACCATGATGAAACCTCCTGTGAGGGATTAATTATTTTGATGGACACAAAGTGAGCAACTGAGCGGTGTTTTTTGGCTCGCTCACTTGGGGTCCCTATCATTATGTCTGCATGTCAAAGCAGAGGCACAGTTTTGACCTTGTCAGCAACTTTCTCGGTAATAATTTATCACCCTCACTTTTTCACAAAGGAATCATCTTTGCGTTCCTCACACAGCTTTGTAGGAAATACTTTAATAAAATATGCTGCGAGTGACAACTTCACTTAGTAAAATTAATTAAATCATTTAACAAAATATGCACTACTAATATATTTTAAAAGTCTTAAAGAATCACTCAAAACATAATTGTTCTGTTGCCTTTAATGTTGCTTCTAGTGATTACTCCTTTAAATTTGCTTGTCAATTCTTTTCAGTTTTTTTAGGCCTGTCCAAAAGGTACACGGAGGTATTATTATGGTTGAAAATTATCAGGAAGAGAAACTGTTATTTTCACTAATACTCTAATGTTTTCATGTAGATCTATTGATTGTGAAATCATCCTTTTAATTTACAGCATCTCCAATTGTTTAGAGAAAATGTGATTGAAAAAAAGCAAAATATAAGTATTTACCAAGTTTACAGAGTTAATTAAATATTTTATAAAGCTTATTTTTTTGGTCTATTTTGAAGGTAGTTTTCACTGTTACATACTTCTGGGTTTTTTCATAGCTGCACACACACACACACACACACAAATAAAATCAAAAAAACCAAACCAAACCCAAAAAACTCATATCAAAAATTAAAAGCTAGATCAGGTATCTGATATAATGTTATGGCATATATATGTATATGCAGCCCATGAAGCACCTATGCATAAGCTTTTAGACTGACAGTACAACATTGAGATGATTATTAAAGGAATTGTACAATATAATGTGATCAGTCATCAAATCCTACTGATACCTGGAGTCTCTCTCCAAGGTATTATATCTGAGATGAAAGTTTTGATCCATGGCATTTCTCAGGTTATAATGACTGTTCATGGAATTGTGAATTTCCACAGAGAGGAAAGAGCAGCATCTTTTACAGGTGTCGGGTGAAAGATCTGTTATAAAAAACAAAGAATGGTTTACATTTTGTTAATGCATCCATGTATCCTTTAATCCACAGTAACTGTCCAAGCAAAGACTAATGACAGAAATTGGCATTTAGATATTTTTTTTCGCTAAACAGAAACGTGAGGGCTGTAATAGGGTCAGAGATACCTGCAGGGTATTGCCTTACCACAGGAAAGACCAAAACACTGTAGGCTTATTTTCAACTCTGCAGTTCTCCTTTCATCTCTGAATTGCTTCCTCACTGTAATATCCAGCTCTTACTCTGCCAACCCCTTCCATTAGTCTCCAATCACCCTTTCCTCACCAGCTTCATGTCAGAAATGTCCACAAGACAGCTTCAGTCCTACATAACACACAGAGGTCAACAGAAGACAGGCACCCCAACTCATGAATGTGCTCTGTCTTAATTTCAGTTGCTTAATTTTGATTCTCCACTCTGTGAAGCACAGAAAGCTTTTTCATTAGATAAAGAAGGAGATTAAATTGTGGGGATAACAGAAGAAGAGGGGGAAGGATATGCATTTTGCTTTAGTTTCTTTACCTGGTTATTGAAAAGAGCTGAGCTAAGCTGGGATTTTTGCTAGTGGAAGTGATCCCATTTATGTCTGCCATAATGACTTTCCCACTCTATTTTGGCACCTTTGGCAGCAATTTTATGTAGCTAATGTCTCTGAATTGTTTCTCTAGAAAGAACTTTTCCCAAAAGACAATTTGGAACAGAAATTTAAACAATCTGAAGTAGTTCACCTGTAATGACTATTTCCCTATTGCTACATAGAGACCCAGGAAGACTTGTTGGGAAATTTGGGAGGCTCTGTTAATACTTAAGTTATGTCATGGTAATCCCCCCTGCTACTTAAACCCAGATGCAACAGTTAGACAAAACGTCATACATTGCCCAGACTAGCAAACCCAGACATTTTATCTGATACTGTTTTGGACTCCAGAAAGGATCACACTTGCCTCCATTCAGGGATCTGTAACCTACCTGATGGTCTCAGGAAAATAATGATGAACTAACTACAAAAGAAATGAAAGTAATATCACTGAAAATATCTTATTCTACTACAGATGAAATATATTCATAAAAGAATATTTGAGTTGGTCCCTACTTGCAAGACTTGGCACTATAGTGGACAGATAATATAAAACAGCAGGATGGGTGGTCTCCAAGGATAATGAAGATTTATGGTCATGTAGGGGAATAGTTCTCACTATGTTTTTTTCTTTTTTTCTTTCTGGATACAAAACTGAAAGGTGTATTGATGACATGGTGCCAGAATAGAAAGCAAAAAATTTGGTCCACAGGTGGGTATGTGAGCTCAGACTCAACTTTTCCTCTCTGCAGTTATAATACAACTTCTGATCATCAAAAGACTCCTACTACTGCACCCATTTATTTGTCAGAAAACAATGTATTATTTTAGAATCTTCTCAGTTCAGTGAGTTTAATTTCAGTAAATTATCTGATGAAGAACCTCTGGGCCATTTAACTATACTAAAGTACTGCAGCTAACACAAAATATTGAATATACAGTAAAGGTAGTCTATCTTTATAGAAAAAATGACAGATCTAATATTGTAAAAAACAATGTATTGTACTATGCCTGTTACAGTGTCTAGCAGCTGAAACAACAGACTGCATGATTTTATGGCTTGAAGCTTTACAGGATAAAAAGTTCCCTGGTCTCTTGATTAAAAGGTAAATCATCTTGAGACCAGAAAGAGGAGGGGATTTCTTGTATATATTAATTAATGATCAGTGGGACGTAGAATGACAAATTATGCTTAAGTTGCAGAAACTTCCAACCTGGAATTCTTCTGATGACTTTTTCAGAACAATCATAACTTTTAAAGGACACAGAATTTGCTGATAATAAGAAAATTGGATTTAAAACCCAGTGTGCTGCTATTTTCTGTGCAGCTGTTGCTGCTTTCATTACAGGAAAGAATTCCATGAAATTTATACAACTTGTATATGAGAAATTCCATGAAGGTAATTTACTGACTGTAACTGGAGGAGAAGCCATTCATAGAAGAATGAAATTTTGTAAACCTTCCTCTATAACTATTCTAAAAGTTTTAAATTCAAGCAGACTAATGCACTGCACCATATTATGGCATATTATTTAGCATGCCCAAAGACAGGGACATCAGAAATACATCTCAGGACTATGAACCTATGCTACATTGAGTGTTGCAGTCGGTGCAAATGTTGGACGAGGTGGCTAGGCCAAAAATAAGTTGTTCTGCATATTCAATTAAGTGTAAATAGACAATCACTGTTACAATTAAATCAGGAATATATTGTTCAGAGGTTGGTGGGTTTGTTTGTTTCTGGAGCAAGTATTTGTTTCCCCTCCATAATGAATATTTCCTTCCTTGAATGACATGCAGAGCAGTGCATATGAGTCAGAGGACAACGCTGCTTAGAAGAACTCATAAAACTCACCCAGACACAATGTGGCAATTGATGTATTTAAATGTATCACACTTTTAGTGAACAGTTTTTATTGCTGACAGTAATATTTACACATTCTAATGTGTAATTACCATTCCAAATAGTAATTTACTTCAATGTGATTTTTTTGCAAATCAATAAATCATTCAAATCAATATTTCACTGAAATACTTTCATTAATTTTTGCAACTGTTGCTTCTATATTTATATACCTAGCAATTCATTCAATAATTTGATATGAATGGAAGTGAATGGCTTGTATTTCTTCCTTTTCAATGCAATGTTTTACTAAAACAGCACACTTGGTTCTTTTGATGTGAATTAGTCTGGGGTCATTTCATCCCAACTATTCTGAGAAATAGCAAGACAGATTTTTTATGTGGAGTAGAGATTGGTAGGTTTAAAAAAAACAACAAACAAACAAACCCCGTCACTTGAATCAGATTACTGTTGCATAAGTAGACTTGTTGAAAAGACACTAAAATGAACCACAGCATAATTCCATAGAAGAAGGAGTTCTTTTCCCATTTGTGCTACCCACTCCTTCCATGTACCGATTTTTAAAAATCCTGTTTTTTCCTATTTTCCACCTATAAATATTAAAAATAAAATGTATATCTTCCCTGCAATCCTAGTGTTGCAGGAAAATAACAATAAATAGCAGGAAAGTCAGAGAGATATACTCCTGTTTTCTTTACTGATTTTGGTGAAGTGTGAATTTCAAAGACCAGCTAAAGCAGCCTTTAGGAAACTGCTATACTTTCTTTCCCTCCAACCCAAAAATGTTAAAGTAATCAATAAGTAATGCAAGATACATAGGGAGAAAGGTTTCTTAACTAGTGAACAATAGAATTAATGTGTCCACTGTCTTGGATTTTGGAGGGCTGTTTAGCCCCTGATTTCTAGCAGAGATGTATTTTCACGATGAGGGCTTTTGTGCAGAGTGGCACTAATAGTATCTCCCCTTTTTATCTTGCTTTGTGTAATGTCTAATATCCTTTTAGCCCTTTTCTCTTTCAAGTCTGCCTGACATTGTGCTGGGTGTTGAAACAGTATCAGGGAGAAAGATGAGTATCCACATACAGATGTGTGCACAGAGTACAATCTCACAGCCTGGTTTCCCAAGACCTAAAACAGCTGAAGCATTTCTTTCATATTTTTATTTACTTTGTATTGATGGTACTTTAACAAAATATGCTAATGAAAAACATTAAAGAGGAAAAAAAGTAGGAAAATCAAATGTACATTTCTACTGGAATTTCAGGTAGTGTTTACTCTAATTATGCTTTCTTGAGCAATGTTTTGCTCCAGCTCATGTTTTTTTCATTTACGGAGCAGATTCTTGAGTAAAAACTCAGGTAGTTCTGAGCTCACCAGCCAGTCCCTTTCTTAAGCCGCTCTACAGGTCACATTCTACAAAGCCAACTACCAAAGTGGCATATGCAGGAAAACTGAACAATTTGTTATAGGAGTCTGTAGAGAAAGGTGAAAGAGAGAGCTCTGCATTGGTAGGAGGAAATAGAGGGTGTAAATGCATTTGTTTGCACCTCACTGTGGATAAACTGAAGTGTTTGACAGTCTATCCAGAAACCTGATTGGGCAGCTGTGACCAGGAATATTCCAACAACCTCTGTAAGTATACACACAGGAACATGGAGACATTCATGCATTTGCTCACACACGCATGCACTCGAAGCACTATGTAGCAAATGTTACACCTTTAGGATTTAATTTTCTCATTTCCTTCTATATAGCTGCTGTTGGCATAAATTTCCTCTGCTTTCAGTATCCTCTGGATACAGAGGCCAGAACAAATCCTGTTCCACTGAAGTCAGTGGAGTTATGGCAGATAGAAACTTGATTTATTAATTTTGTTTATTCAATCCAACTCCCATGTAAGGAATAATTAATACAGAGTGAAGTTGAAATTATTTTACATGCACAGCTAAACATTAAAATATTTTTGTATTTTTTTCACTCTTGCATATGACAAGATACAAGAAAACACCTAATATATTTTGACTTATTTTTATTCAGCGAACAATATAAGTTAAGAAATAACTTTAATTATTAGATAAAGTCCATCCAAACTGGTGGTTGTAGAAATAAACAAATTAATTGTACCCTTATTTGTTTTATTGAACAGGTGATAATTTCTGAACTCAGGACATGAGGAAAAAGTGCTTTAATAGTGAACTAAATGCTCTGAAAAGGAGTTGCATTCAGCATAAATTATGATAGCAGAATTTGACCTTTTAAAATCAGATCAGTGTAAATCCAGCTTTTTAAAAAAAAATTTGTCCCAAACCTCATTTTCCAATTGAAAGTGCCAAGGAATTATGCTAAAAAGAGGTAGCATTTAGTACAAATAAAAGCTTTTATAAGCAATAAAAGACTTCAAAGTGACTACTTAATAGTCTGGGGGTAAATCATGTCTAGAGACATATTTAATTTACTAGCGTGTGTAATGACACTAGATAAAAAACTGAAAATGAATAAATCGGAATCTGGGGTGTGTGATTGATTTTCATAGGAGTTGATTTTATCATCTGCTTACTATATCTAATAACACAGCACAAGTTTATATCATCTTAATTGGTTTAGGTTATTGGTTCTTAAATATACACTGTGTAAGAGTTCCTTGGTATCAAAACCCACGGTTGACTGGAGCATAATTTGCACTTCATCTTCCATTTCAATGACTCTGTTAATTCCATTCTATCATTCCTATCAATAAATGACTAAATGACACTAAATGAACCTTCAAAGTAATTTGCCTTGAATTCCCTGCTTTGTGACTTGTATCCCATTTTGCATTGATTGGCAGCATGGGAGAAACAACTGTTGTTGGAAACTGTTCCCTTCACTTTTGAATTGCCTCACTAAAGAACAGATACCTTCATTAATTTTCTTCTTGTTTCCTTCTCTACTGTCCTATTTTTAGCCCATTCTTGTTTTATTACTCAAAATTTCTGACTTCCACAGGTTTCCAGAATGACTGCAGTTTCACAGGACAGGAAGATACAAAATTCATTGGTGTCATATCAGACAATGGGCCATCACTGACGAACATCATGCAACTTCCCTTGGTGGTTTAAATTAACTTCTTTCCTCAAATAATGTTTTTAGTCCATAATGGAAATTTTATATCAGGAAATGCAGCAAATGAATGCACGAACATATGTGAGACTCAAGGTTTCTTGTATAATGACAATAAGCCCACAACTAGCTCACTGAATGATTAAGGTCTACATATTAAGAGAGAAGAGGGAGATTTAAGGAAACATTACTGGATGTGTTTGCTGCAGGAATTTAACAACTGGGAATTCATATTTCATGGGCTCAGACTCTGTAATCAAGATGAGGATTCTCTGTTTTCCCCGTTAGAGAAAAAAAGATTTGCAGATAGAATCAATGTGAAGACAAGATGGCAACACAAGGCAATTTAAATGTGAAAACCAAGCAAAACAAAATGAACTACACCTTTTTTTTNAGATTTAAGGAAACATTACTGGATGTGTTTGCTGCAGGAATTTAACAACTGGGAATTCATATTTCATGGGCTCAGACTCTGTAATCAAGATGAGGATTCTCTGTTTTCCCCGTTAGAGAAAAAAAGATTTGCAGATAGAATCAATGTGAAGACAAGATGGCTTTTTGGAGATATCTCTAATTTCTTTGAAGTCAATGTAAATTTTTAAGCTAATATGTGGGAAGATTTCTTGCAGAAAATGCACATATGACCGATCCTGCCTTGCTTGATACCATGAGACTGGATTTTTAAGACTCTGTAAAAGTTATATTAAGATACGGCTGCAGTTATCAGTGAGAAGTGGAATGTAAACAAATCCCAGATGCTGAGACAGGAGACAACCTCTATCCGCCCATGAAGTTACTTATAGTAGAATTAGCCAATCACAGAGTAGCTTGTAGTGTGTGTGATGTGAGTCTATATTAAGGGGTGTTTTGTTTTCAATAAACTGCATTACTTAATCTTATCGGTTCTGGAGTAGTGTCCGTGTATTGTCCCTCGCATTACTAATGACAATAAGTGCTTGAAATGGCAGCTGATGGCTCTGTTTCAGTGCACCGTTACTGTCATAAAAATGCAGTGAAAAGTAAAATATGCATGAAAAAGAGGAATATCAGAATTATTATATCAGAAAAGTTGTTCAGTTATAGCTTATGCAGATACGCATATTTCAGTTCAGAACAGATATTTTAAAAAGAGATCCTTTCAGTGCTTAATTACACTGTACAATGGCAAGTCTTGAAGGAATGAACAATGGTGGTTTGGTCTTAAAAGTCACAAAAAGGAATGGTCTAATCTATGTTTATTAAAATAATCTCAGATAGCTTTCAAATTAGTAGGTTGACCTGAAAGCTGCAGAAACATGAATAAATGAATGATATTTTAAGGAGCTCATTAAAACTAATTTACACTCAAGCATAGCAATGGTATTAAGGCAATGGAGATGTGATAGTGGGGATATTTATTCTGATCTCAACTGATCAGGGCAGAATTCACATGTAGGTCTTCCCACCAATTGGGCCACCAGTGGGAGAATAAATGAAAGACTACACTTTAGCACATTACAGTGCTGTAATACAATCAAATAGTGTTGATGTGTCATAACACTCTCGTAACAATGGGCAAAAGTGCCTGAAATTGTTCCAGTGCAATAAGATGCACAGCCAGTGAGAGCTGGTGATGAAGAATAATTTAAGATGAAAGATTTGCCCCTGTAGCCCAAACACGATCGATCTTTTTTCTGCTTACAGATTGTGTATTTGTAATATACTGCCTCTATTAATGTTGGTTTTGAAGCTTCCATGACTATGGAAAACGTGTGGGTGGGTTTCACACTGTACAAGCCAGGGATAGCTTTAAAAAACAGATCTGTGCCAACAATGTCGAAGGGAGAGTAAGACATAGTCAAACTTGAAGAAGTTTGAATGACATTTAGTGGGAATTGAAAGTCCTTAGTGTCACTTAGGACTTTAAAGAAATCAGTTTTGTACCAAACTGATGGCTGAATTAAATGAATTCTTCTACTTCTTTGAATTCAGTGGCATTCCCCAGCACACTGAAACTTCATCAGTTTTGATCAAAAACAAGCAAGAAAAATACAGCACTTCATTAAGAATTTTGCTGCTTGAAATAAGTAGATGAGTTCTGATGTAGTCTCCTTTTAGTAGATGATCTTCAATGGTAAAAAAATCAAAACTGGAACCTGTAAAAGACATACATAGTGATTATTTTGCATATTTGGTGCTGCAAATGTAAAAGAGTGATTTGTGCAGTCATTAAGAATTAGATCCCTCAATCTATTAATTGTGTAGTTTTTAGAAAACTCTTGGAATAAAAAAATATAAGTTATGAACAGTACTTTTAAAGTGGTTTCAGTGGAATAATATTTACTGCTTATAACAATTTTTAGTACAAATATCTGTATGTATTAAAATTTTGTATGAATTAAAATATATAGTTATCATTTTGTATAATGATGGGAGACAGTCTTATTTTGATATTGAATATTAACATTTGTTTTATATTTTGTCTTGTGTGTGAATTTTGATACTTTCAGTGTGACTGAGAAGATATTAATGCTGCAGAGTAATAAAGGATTAATTAGTTTATATAGTCTGATAATCATCAAGAATAAAATTTTGACTTCAAAAACTGGATTGCAGAATACAGAAAGCTTGTTCCAGATATGAGCACTCCTAAATCTCCTATCACCTTATAAATCTCATACAATTTTCAATAATTGCTGTGTTCTGTGTTATTTGACTAGAACTCATGTTAAAAACAAAGTAATCTCTTTAATTAAGTACTACTGCTTTTAGTGTTACAAGACAGTGAGTTTATCTACTGCTCCAATTACTTGCTATGGTGGTTGGAAACTGTATTTGCATTTATATATATATCAAATTTACAAATAAATTACATGGTAACATGGTAGATACTAATGTATTAACATTTTTTCTTTCAGTAGTAGAAGATAAGTCATGATGCACTCATGAATATTCATAGGTCCTCCGATCCTTCTCTGGATGGCAGAAGTGTTTCTCAATGGAGAAAGAGATCACTATAGAATATGCTACCTACGACCAAGCATTTTTAAATTTTCACCAAAGGATAGTCAGTGGCAAAATATTAACTACTAAATGACTTGCTGTAGGAGAAAACACATGAAATTTTATTTTTAAAAAGTAACGACAGTGTCATTGAAAGTATACAGAAGTTAATCCTATATGGACTATCAAGTGCATCAGTTATCTTGTATTCTTTCCATTTAGGAGCTCAGTGGAGAGCAGCTATCCACCTGCAGGTAGGACTGACAGTCTTTGTCAGGGTGAAAGGAACACAGAAATACACAGCATCTTCTGTCCAGTTGCAGACCCCAGGCAGTCAAGAACACTCGAATACACCCTTCCAGAATCTCCCAATATCAACTGAGTGAACCTCACCTGTGGTTGGAACAGAAAAGCAAAAGCACAGTGCTAATAAATATATAAGAAGATATACACTGGGTGAGGTTGAAGTCTGCTTTGTACTATAAGGCTAAGTAGTTCCTCTCAGAGGCTTTTAAAAAACATGACAACATCTGGTACAAACTGAAAGAGACTGTGTGTCAGCACAGCTATGGATACAGTTTTCCCATATCTCTCAAATTCTTTCCTCTGTGGTTCCTTATTTTACTTGTGGGTGCATTATTTAAGGCCAGGCTGGATGGGGCTCTGAGCAACCTGGTCTAGTGAAAGGTGTTCTCTGTCCAAGGCAGGGGGGTTGGATGATCTTTGATGTCCCTTCCAACCCAAGCCTATCATTCTATGATCCTCGGAACCTATGAAGATAAATGCTAGCTCCTGACTTGCACTTGTGATATGCTGTGCCTAGAGTAGGAAACATGCTATGGACAAAACTCTGACATGGAAGTCACCTGTTGTGAAAGAACAGATATCCATAATCTGTTAACTTCCTAAATATGACAGTCATTTCCATGCTCTCTGATACAATTCCCAAAACAAGGGTAAGAGTTTTTGGGAGAGATGAAAGAATGGCAGAGAACATTCTCTCAGGATAACAGCAGAGATATTTGAGGTTCCTGTGCCTAGGAATATATGGACCCTAGAGGGAAGAAGGGTCCAAGAAAATTAGTTGATATTCAAGGATATCTTACTACAACCTCAGGGACAGTTCATCCCAGTGATCAGGAAATCAGCTGATAGTGTCAGAAGGCCTGCCCAGATGAACAAGGAGCTCCTGGCAAAACAAAGAAAAAAAATGGATATATACATTCTTCACTTCAGTCTTTACCAGTAAGACCAACCTTCAGGTACATCAGGCTATGGAGACCATGGGCGAATGCCTGGAGAAAGAAAAAACTACCCTTGGTGGAAGAGCATCAGATCAGAAGATACTTCAGCAAACTGGTCATACGTTAGTACATGGAACCTGCTGGGATACACCCATGAGTGCTGGGGGAGTTGACAGATGTAATTTCTTCTTATTTCCAAACTTTTATGAAAATATGTTTTCCAAAATCCTGAATTTCAAATGGAAATCAAGAGGTTTCATTTCCTTTTTCAAGATCATGTGTTTTCTTTTTATTTCAGTTGGTTTCCAAACTGTTTCTATTTTCATCTCTTTAGTTTTGTTACGTACGGAGCTTTTCAGCTACTTTATACCATCAATAAAGTATTCATCAGCATCTGATTGTTACCAATATGCACAAAACCTGTTAGTCTTACAATCATTTAATAAAAATCATTACAGATCATGGTTTCTATGGCATTTTCAGTTTTCACTTTTGTACGGAAAAATCACCTACAATATTCCTCATGACTCTCAATGTTTTTTCAGTCATATAACTAAAGCTCCAAGGTCTGCCATGATAAATTAGTGAGCTATGGGTCATTAACAAAATGTGAATTAATGCAAAATGCACAATAGGCTGCACATTTTATCCTTTCTCCAGATGGTTAATTAAATATTTGAAAGCATAATATGACAAAAGTATGACAATATTATTACTTAATAGCTTTGACTATGGAAGGGGTTTAATTGTTCTATTTCTCTCTTTCATCATTGATTAAAATAATGTATTTCAATAAAATTTGGCATCAGTCAGCATCTCAGTATTTCCTCTTAGCTGAAAATTAGGTCATCTTTCCTTAGAAGGAGTGAAAATTATAATTTGTTGAACAAATTGGAACATCACATTAAAAATACAGACTTACAGTATGTAACTTCTTTAAGGTTGAAATGGTACATTCCATATATTTATGTAACACTTGTAATTCCCAGGTATGTTGTTCTAAAAATCCACATTACAACATCTTCACTATTTATTCATAAAACCCCTTATCAATCGGCAATATTATTTTGCAGTCTTTTCAAGAACACTTCACAAAATTTGACATTATGGCTGTTTATTTCCTGTGGTATATAAAGAACTGTTTTAAAGATTCATTAAAACATTACAAAAGTGGTTTATTTATTTATATTTCACTTATAGTAGTCTCAAAGTTTTAAAAAGTATTGGAATATAAATATATTGAAGTATTAAAATTACAACAAAAACCAGCAGCGTCCTTTCAGGCTTTTCCTGCATGTGATATATGCCTTGTAGACCTGTATTTTCTTGACTGTACCATTACCTTTTAAATGAGACAAGTTGAAGGACTGCAGAATTACCTCAAATACAAGGGAAAAAGTCTGTTGTAAACTGTGGTGAATGACATGTTGCTGATTATGCATGTTGACTAAACTGACAGGGCCAGAAAGTCATAGGGATTGTACAGTCTCTATGAAGTCAGGATGGAAGTCCAGGAAGAAAAAATCCCTGGGGAGGGAGATGAAATTTATAAATCAGAGCTTGTCAAAACATATCAGTAATCTGTGTGTGTTCTATCCTTTGGCAATATTTCATTTGGGAGCTCAGAAACTCCTTTAATGATTAACACCTTGCATAGTTACACTGCAGAACCACGGCCATATTCTGAAGACTTGTTATGTGACTTACCAGTACCATAAATTCAGAAGCCATCTGAAGCTAAAAGTTTCTTAAAACATTGGCCAAAAAGGCCATCCAGAACCTAATAACTTACTTAAAACTCAATATTCCTCACAGAAAACATGCATTACTATAGCAATATTTTGAGTTGCATAATTTTAAAAATCTCCCGCAGTGTCTCTCTGACAAAATGATTGCTAAGAAGAGTATAAGAATTTTTAGACATGAGTATAAGAGACACTGAATATAAAAGCTAAAGAAAATAAGTGTTTTGAAAAAAGAAATAAAACCTAAACACCTAAAAGTGATATAGATTGGTATATCTCCCTTAATTGCAGTCTCCATTTCCCTCCATCAATAACCACAACTAAAGAGAAACAGGGGGCAGTGCCGGACACCAGTGGGGAAATACAGGACACCAGAACCTCTAAAATATTAAGCACAGAAACAGCAAACGGAGGTTTAACTTGTGAAGAAATGTCCACAGCCTGATGGAGATACTACTGATCTTAAGTTACAGAAGTGAGGATACTAGTGGCTATCACAATAGACCCTAAGCAGCTGTATTTAAATTATACATATTCTTTAACTCTTAATGATTATTTGGCAGAAACCAAGCTCTGTTTAAAGACAACAAAAGTAACCTGTTCAGTACAGCACAAACCTTTCCTTCTCTGTGGAATTTGTTTCTCTCTAGGTTCTCCCAAAGAGCAAGAACATTATTAAGAGCTCATCCAGGTTCTGAATGGATGCAGCTGAGATAGGAAACCATGGGACTCGTTTGTGCTTCTAAAACTTAGGACACTCTAACTGTATTGGAAAAATTTTGTTCACCCTTCTGTCTCCTCATCATGAGATAAAACCTCCCTGCCCAGCCAGTGGGTCTGCAATCACTTGCAGTATATAGTGTATAACCTTTATGACTGATTTCCTTAAAAATATCCTGTCCACTTGTAACACCTGAGGATCACTAAGTGGTTTAGGATAAAATCCAAAGTACAAAAATGCATGTCAAGGTGTGCAGAGCAGGATCTTTTCCAAGAGTGAGGAGAATGACCATGATCTGCCCGTGGTTAGTTCTGGAAGAGCACTGACACTCTGTATCTCTGTTCTGAAGTCTGCATAGTTGCTAGAACGAGCTGTAGTGTAAGCTAGTGAGAGTCTTAGAAGAAAAAATAATTCCAAGGTTGGTAACTTGGAAATTTTAAAGGACGTTTTGACTCTACTAAATTGTATTCAATTTTTATTTCTCTTGTGATATGGTGGGTCACCTGTATTCACTGCAGCTGAATTTAAAGATTGGTGTAATAAAATTTATTAAAAATTATCTTATATTCCTTTTCTGGTTTATATTTTTTAAAAGTGAATTAAATGTCAAATACTGCAAGTCATAATAATCTACTGAATGGGGTTCCAATATAAAGCTGAATCTTAGGTATTCACGGGATTCGTGTCTTTAGTAGTTAGAATTTAATTTGTAAAAATGCACACACACACACATATATATATATACACATAGCAACACATGCACATTTTCTCTATGCAACTCCAATTTATCAATAGAGATTTTTAGAGTTTAACTATACCACAGGCCCACAGAACAACTGTGGCACCTCTGGAGATTACCCAGTCCAACGTCTTCCTCTGAGCAGCATCAGCTGCACCAGGTTGCTCAGAGCTGTGACCACTCAAGTTATAATATGCCCAAAGATGGATAATCTGAATTTTTTTTTTTTCTTTCTGTGAGAAATACCTGATTTCTGAAAATGGTGTTGCAAGTCCCAGATCAAGCTTACCTGCTCACTCGGGAAAAATGAACTTAAATAAAGATAAACCTGTTATGCGTGAAGAGTACGGTAAAGACACAATATTCTCTTCAGTTAAGATAACAAGGTAATAACTTGTTGGCATTAAAATTTAATTTGTGCCGATCTAACTTGAATAATTAATGTTATTCTCATATTAAAATGCAGAAGGAGTATACTTCCTACTTTCTAGCCTGAATATATTAAGAGTTTAGCTGTCAAATGACTTGACAGAGAGCCAAGACCTTGCAGAGATACTATTACCTGAGATCACGTTTGAAAGGGGAAAAATGCTGTTACTGGAGCAAAGCTCCAAATAATTACAGCCTATGAAACAGAAGGTCAAGCCAAGGTGTTCCCTCACTGAAGAAATCCTTGATACTACAAGAAAGAAAGTCACTTTTGGTGAACCTTTCTGGCTTCTGATTGTAAAAGCTGGAGCTCATCAGGGACCAACTGGCCCATTTCAAAGGAAAATATGTAGTGTGGTACATTTAGATATTTCTGTAAAACTACTGTCTTCTCTCATTTATCCTTTTCAGCACAGATGAAGTACTACCTGAAGCCGAAGAAAGGGAAGTTTTATAAATAAATTTATATCTTGATAAAGGCAGCATTCACATTAATGATCTACAGTGTAGCAGTAATGTATGGCTATTTGTGTTAATAGCAGCACTTGGTAGAATTGACTCCATTTTCACAAGTACCACAAACATCATGTTTCTGTTTGGAAGACTTCCAAAAATAAATTTTAGATTCTTTATCATTCTTTCATTTAAAATTTAGGATATCAGTAAGCAATAAGGACACAGTCTGAGTGTGAATACTCTTAGATGAAGTTACTCAGTCATTTGGCTCAAAAAGGGCAGATGTTAATGTCGTAGGCAAATAAGCTTTTGCTCCCTGGTCTTTTTTCTCTATGTCTACAATAATAACATCAGAAAATGTAGACATTTGCCTCCTCCTTTGATTTGTATTTTGTAGATTTTCCCCTTAACCCTATTCAGAAATTAATTTAATCCAGGCATTTCACTACAGAGAAGAGACCAGTGTTATTTTAACAGTCCAAGAATTGAATCTTTTAAAGATATCATTTAAGTTCTTGTTTCTTGTATATATCCACACATCCATATACATCCATGCACAAACAGAGAAAACGTAAATCAGTAATCTATTATTCTGTTCTTCTTGAGAAATAATTTTTCAAAACCTTAAGAAAAATTTCCTCACAGTAGTTTGTTGTGAATACAGAAGGACAAGCAAATTACTGAAGAAATGCCACTGGTACCTCAAAACAGATTTTCCAAAATAAACAGGTAAGGATATCACATCTACCACAGAACCTGGCAGTTGGAGAGCGGAAATAATAGAGAAATATAAAAATACACAGGAAACAAACAAACAAACCAACCTAGAAAAAACCCAAGAGATGAAATATGTATTAGTCAAAATATGTATTTTACTGGTATTGTTTAAATACTTTTCTTCAAGTGGCCAAACCTACACAATCCAGCTTGTAAACAGGAATTACCTCGGCTGCTTTCCAGAGTTGGATTTCACAGGTCAGACAATCAGAGGTTTTCAATTATTCACGACTTTGATAAATATCTTTTAAGAACCAAACCATGGAATCAGAGGCTTTGGACAGATAAGCTAGCAACTCTGTTATCAGAAATAAGGTTTGTGGGTAATTAACCTGTGCAATCCAAGATGTTGAGAATATTACTGTAATCTAAGATGACAGTTTATTGTTCTCTCAACAAGTGCACATGAACCTATTACACACTTGTGCCTAAACGACATAGCTGGTTTAGGTTAACTGTTTTTAGGTTAATTCTTTTTTACTGAACAGTTATTTTCTGTGTTTTTGTTGTTTTATATCCACTTGTTTAAAGATGACAAGAAGACTTAGTTAAAAAATAGCACATGCTTCTTTGAATGGAGTGCTTTTCCAAAAAAGAGTCTGTGATGCACTAAGTAATGAATCTATATCTGATTGCTGACAACAGAGGTCCCCATAAATTGGCTTTTTAATTTTAATTAGTAAAGAGTGGTGCAAAGTTTTCTCTAACCTTATCTAATTTGTAGTTGTGTAGCCTAACAGTAAGAGAATGTGGCATGTCATGCTGGGAGTGCAGCCAATCAATCTGTAAAATTTCATTTATATCTACACAAACCAATCTAACTCCACAGTGTTAGGGGATTAAAAAAAACAGTCCTTAGGAAAGTGTTATAAGCATTATATACAGTTCTGAGTATATTTCTACCTCTTCCTTCATATAGAAGAATAAGAGGAGACATACACCTATTTCTTTTTTACAATTATACAACAGAAAAGAAAAGAGTTTTTCTAATAATGATGTGTGGGTAATTTACTGGGTTGGTTATGTTACAAGGATATCTGTCATTTAACACTTTAACTGGAATGACTGATACTCCTCTATAAGCAGAGAATAAGAGGCCAGGAACAAAATCTCTACTCTTCATTTTCATTTCAGTTAATATTTTGCATAAATTTTCATAATTTATTTAATATTATT
>VWZG01001179.1:233554-249296 GCA_013396735.1 Grallaria varia
AATATTATTAAATGTAAAGTTGCAAAGGCAGGGCTAGTATTATTTATGCTTTTCCATCACAGAAAACCTTCACAGAGCGAGCTGTTGAGCAGAAGCTAACTTATGCTTGAAATGAATTTTGATATATTTTCTATTAAATAAGAGAGATTTTGATGTTCAACCTCCTCCGAACTTCATAATGACAAAAATCCAATCTAATAAACAAATATTTGCTTATGGGCAAAAATTTCCAAAATAAACCTGTAAAAAACATGCAGAAATTATGCTAATGGCATCCATTTTTACCATATAATGAAAAAAAACCCCAAAAAATCTGATTACTACTCCGTGTTGTCAATAGATGTTTAAATCTTCATTCTTGCTGCAGTACAAAAATATCAGTTAAGCATGAGTACAATGCAAACAAAAGTCCTTTTAAAGAAGTGAGGCCACTCATAGTGTTCTGACTTCTGCATCAGTATTACTGAATCAAATAGACAGAATTCCTTGAGGAATAATCATTATTTAAATATCAGGCTTAAGTAATACTACTCAGTGAGCACACTAACTATTAATAAGGCTAGAGGAGAGGTGAAATGCAGCATGAATAAACAGTAAGTTTAATGATGTTAGAAGAAAGAAGAGGTTCTCTAAAAAAAAAAATAAATCTGTGTCTTAATTCAGGCAAGAGAGACAATTGTAAATTCCTGAATATGGACAGCAAAAGCAATGAGACAATCTAAAAGAGAATTAAATAGCAAAATGGTGCAAAACCAATAATAAATCTGTTCCCAAACACACCTGGAGTAGAAAACCTGGCAAGGAGTCTTTTATCAGTGCATAAAAGCAACATTATAATAAACTAGACCAATTTTCCAGTTCTAGCTGCAAATGTGCTATATTTGCATTTGGGTTTTCCCTTATGATTTCTCCATCCTGCAGTTTATTTTTAGGTTGAAAACTTTCAAGGGTCTCCTCTAAGGAAAGATTGGACAGAGTTCTGAGTATGCTTCTGGAGGAGATAGGATTTGCCTCGCAGACAAAATGGAAAGGCTGCATGAAAATAATTTTGGTAATTACCGTAAAGATTTCCTGTCAGACCAATGTGCCTTCAGTCTGGGAAAAGACATTTTGGGTTTGGGTTTCTCATCTGCTCACAGAACACGGCACTTATAGAAGACTAATGATCCTGACTCTCTGTCTGTCTTGTCAGGTCCTTCCATACTATCAGGATCTTAGAAACACGGGCAACCACTGACAATCAGTATATTTGTCAGTTTCCATCATGCCCTCCCAAGGGGTAACATCGAGGGCTTTGTCGCCCTCCTTCAAACTCACATCAGACCCTTGTTACCGATTGAAGAGTAGCATCCAGCAGAGGATTCCAGTGAACACCGATAGCATTTATGTTAATTTCAGTCAGCAATGGGGGGATTTTTCACACTTCATAGCAACCTGTGACAGTGTAAACAGGAGCTCCTGGGAACAGACTTTTAATAATGGAAGTCGAATGCAAGATGTTGGTTTTCCAATAAACCATAGAAAAAATTGAAGTTCTATGGGATGAAATAAAGTAAAAAAATAGCCAACAGAAACAAACAAACCAAAAATCCCCACAACATCCCCATGCCAAATTTAGTTTCCTGCCATAATGGAACAAAACCTAACCCAACCCACCAACCAACCAGACAAAAAGCCAACCAGAACCATTCAGGGAAGTAAGGTGTACTAAAATGTACTTTACAGTAAGAAAGGAAACACAGAGATTATTGCAGCAATTGCTGTGCTGTCTAAACTGTTCAACCTACTAGTAGTCACTATGAAATAAACTATTCAAGTGCTTCTTGAGTAAAAGTACATTTCATGTTGAATATTAAGAAGGTCATTTGAAGAACTAACCCATTATTGTTCACTAACTTTCGAGGAAAGTAGTATTTCTGCTTTTAAATAAGACTCTCCCCTCCAAAATCACCCCATCATAAAAAATTGTTTTCAGTATGTAAAGAATTTTTGTCAAACATTACAAAATTCTATTAAAAACATCCTTTTAAAAAGACAATATTGAAAACACCAGTATTTTTGTAAACAGAAGAAAAACCACAGGTAAAATTACAGAGTGATGGAAAGAAAGACACCTGTTCAGTCACCTCATTCTTCCATTCCCAGTGAAAGCACCTCTAGCGCTTATTAGCCCTTTTTAAAGCATCAAGCAGTGTGGCTTCATTGGATTCCCATGGGAGATTATTCAGTGATTTCAGAGATCTCACTGTCAGGAAGATTATCAGTCTGCTATTTAACCTTAATTTTCCTTATCCCAATTTAGTGTCATTATTCTCAGTTACCCCATCATAACATGTTTTGAGATGTAATATGAGCAAATAGATATTTAACAACAAGATAAACATCCCATCAACTTTTCATAAGGAGGCTTATTTTTAGATTCTCTTTAAGTGCTGAGGGTCTTGCCTGACATCTCAGCTGAGGCAATAAAAATAGGTACAAGAAAAAAATGTTAATGTCAAACTATGCACTTTCATAGATAGTTACCATCGAAGAATTACTGCGGGAGGTCTGGTTTTGTACTTCTTCCTTTTATGCATTTAGTTATCTCCAGATAACAATGTTTATAATCATTTTTCTAACTCAGATTTTACTAGAAAATAAACTCTGTGCTTCAATAACAGATGTACAAAAAAGAATTATCCTCAGGATGAACAAAAGAATGTAGAGGAAAAAAAAGTCAGAATACTCCCTCGGCAAAGAGACCAGCAGACTTTTGTTTTCTTTATTCATGTTTTGGTTTAGACTCCTGAGTTTAGAATGTTGAAAAGCTTAATTTGATGGTTGTCATAGTTTGTGGGTTTTTTTCCAACGACAATGAAGAAATCCACAGTGATATAATGTTACAGGAAGGACTCAATCAATGCTGTTGATGTTTCCCAACTAAGAAATAGCTCATACCTTGGTCTTTTGGAGGCATACTAATTAATTGACAAAGATCAGTGATCTATGCCACAAAGAGTGAGATATGACCTGAACTTGCCCCAGATGTCATCATTATGAACGCTAAATCAGCACAGGTCAGCCTTGTAATGACCTAAAAATGCAGATAAAATTCAAGGGTTTTCCAGTCAAACTCAAGCAGTACAAGTTATGGCACTTCACCCACAACCTCCCCTCAAAAGGTTATTGGAATATATTTGTTTCCCTACCAATTACGTCTGTGAAAACTTTTCAGTTAGGGTTTCACACATTCTATTACATATCAGATGTTCAGCCACATTTTTATCTTGCCTTTTCTAAGGTGTTCCTTATCCTTGCCCAAGGTACAAGTTCATCCATCTGAATGGCCGTGCTAAACTCATGTGTGCTCATGTTCTGCTTTCTCAGACCCTAGTTTGAGGTTTTCAAGCCACACCCCAGACATGAGTGTACATCAGAATGACAGAAGGATAACAGCCATAGATATTGCTGCATTACAAGACCAGGCTTCTCTCCCATCACAAGACTCCCTCAGTTATGAGATATGTGAGCTTAATGTTCAGCCATGGAACTGATTAAATCCAAGCAGGCAGTTAAAGGGTAGCAATTCAGTACTAAGTCTTAGCAGATTTCCCAATATATTTATATGAAACTTCACCCAATGTTTATTTCGTTAACAAAAATCCATTCTTAGAAGAAATGTTTATATTCCACCTTGCAGGATTCAAAGCTCTGCGCTTTTTAGTAACTCTGATTTTATTGTTCAATTTCTAGCTTTTTAAAAATATATATAAACAGAGACATGCAATTTCCCCAGACTTGGAAAACTCCACAATTATTGAAGGCACTCAACTGAAATTCCCCTGAAGAAATAGTTTTTGGCCAGGAAGTAATATGAAAATTTTCAATCCAGAAGGAAAACTATCAGGAAGTTATCGCTGTCAGAAAACTGGGTGGGATTATTAAATATATTTTACAAGCCTAATAATAACATTTTCTTCTAAGTGACAGTTATAATAATGATTTACTGTAAGATAACATGAACATTTCCAATAACCTTTATATTCTAAGCATTTGGACACTGTCAGGAAAGATAGTATAATTAAGAGGAAAAGAAAGAGAGGGTGTCACCATTTTATGACTTCACCTTTTACAACCCAAATCATCCAACAGATTTTAGAACCACTAGATGAAAAATCTTTTGCAATTCACAGAGAGAACAGATGGCACAGCAGTATTGAAAAGGACAGTGTATATACACCAAATGAACTGATGCTCTGCTCTAGTTAAGAAGCTGTCAACATTTGTATTACAAATCTCAGTTTTCCTGGGTTTGTAAATTGTCTCTTTCAGATAACATCTGGAAAGATTGGCTTACCAGCTGCATGCCTAGGTACCACGTTAAAAAAAATTTTAAAAAGCATATTTATTACTTAATCCACTTGATACTATTTACACTTGTATAGCAAATTGTATTGTAAATGCTGTGACCTACATTGCTGAGGGAATGCCTTTGTTTACCAGGGGGATTTGAATGGGCCGGTGAGTTTGTGAGCAGCTGTGCTGGCTCTGCAAGGAAGAACGTGGCTGTCTCTAATCTCCTCCTCTGCAGAGAAGGCTTCAAGCATCACTGGTGAGACCTGCCTGAGCACCCAGGCTCTCCATGCCTGGGGTGTTACTGTCTTGGGAGGCATTTTCAGAGTCTTCGTGAAGCCATTCCAAGGAACAAAATTTATCCAGATGCCAAACATAAAAGATGAGCAATTTGAAGTAGCATTATGGACAAAGTAAAATAATAGTTGTGTTAAATACCACATTTGGGCTAAAAAAGATTTCAAGCTGTGCTAAAACAACTAATTTTTTATACAGAGAGTCTCCAGCAGTGGTTTGCATAGGTACAGCCAGAGAGGTGTAGCTGTTCATTGCATGAAAATCCTGCTTACACAAGGTGCTGTTTTTGGCCACGAAAGAAAAACAGAAGATTGTAAGATTTTGCCAGTGAAAATGGAATGGCAGGTCAGGAAGGATTCCAGAATTTGGCTCACTAACCAAACAATTTTTAAATTATAAGCTACTGGGCACTAAACTGCTTATGAGATTAGTATCAACATATTGTGCCCCTTAGCTGTAGGTTTGAATCCATATCATGATCTCTGTGGCTGGAAATAATCTGGGATTGAACATAAAGGCAACTGTTGGTCTTGAAACATGAGTCTACTGAGTTTAGTGTTTGAAGTAGAAGTGAGAAATTGCTAAATATTGTAATACCAGATTAATGGAATCTATTTGATGAAGGGGTTATTTGGACTGTGAAAGAATATACGGAAAAAGCAAAGGGTTAAAGATATGTACCAGAAGTAATAATGTGATTTTCAACTTGGGTCACTGTGACCTCATTCTTTAAGGAAGAAACATCAGGAAATGAACAAACTAACCAGCCAGTCAAAGTGGAAATTACGTTTTTAGTGCCGTTTAGAGGAAACGAAATGCAGGGCAATCAATCTGAGTTGCACCCACTGAGTCATCCATATGTCAAACAGATTCTCTCAATGGAACTACGAGTCATTCCCCCAAAATCCTAAATGAGAATTTTTGCAGTTGTTGGTATCCAAATGTTCCTCCTGTTTCATGACTGCTACTGCCTTATTCCCCCAGGCACATCTGAAATTCCTGTCCTGCATGGAACATATATTACACAAAATCATCAGTTTCAGGACACTATCAACAAAAACTTGAGGCATCTAAAAACAAAATATAGATAAAGGGCGTGTAAAAGATTAATGTAAAAAATAATGAATATGAATAGCTTCCACAAATATTGAGAGAGTGGGTAGTGAGAGGGTATATATTTGCCGGTATATCCAATTATACTCCACTGATGTGGCCAGCATCTAAATGAGAATAGGATAAATAACTAAAAATTTGTGAATTGTGTGATGTGACTGTAAGGAAAAAAAAACAGATCCTGAAATAAAAAAGTTAAGAATAACAAATAGCATCTTGCACTTGTATTATGAAATTAATGTAATTTGGTTTTTCAGTAAAAACTAATTAAAATACCCATTGTTCATTATTGAAGAAACCTCAGATTCAAAAGTCTCAGTACAATATTAAGATAAACCCCATGTTTTCCAAGCTTTCTTTAGCGATTGTGGGGACTAAATGATATGGTTTCCATGTGTCAGGAAATACCTTTTGAAATATGCTTTGGAACTGAAAATGTTAATAAATGGAATATTTCACTGTAATCACAAGGTAGAGTTGAATATCTCCTAAAGGAAAATATTATGAAGAGATTTGTTTCCTCTAAACAGAAAATAAGTTCTACAGTTTACATTGAGCCTTCCATGCAATTAGGTTTTCAGGAAAAACAACACTGGAAATGATTGATTACTGTTTGTGTTGTAGTCCAGGAGTGTTCTCAGAGGCCAGTATTAAAAAAAATCTGATGAAAAAACCTGGAATATTATGACCTTTATTGATAAAATATTACAGAAGATATAAAATACTTTGTTTTTTAGAGATTTTTAAAAATCAGATCCTTCTTCAAGCATTGACTCCAACAGATAAAATCCAGAAAATGAGCTACTTTCTCTGCCTTTGCTAAAAGAGTGAAACAAAATGTACACAACAGATGGACTTGAAGTTTCAGGTCCTGCTCATTTAGCAGTATCTGAGAGCAAAAGAGACCTTATTTTGAAATACTGCAAGGTAGTCTGAGGTGCTAATGAGTCTTAACATGACCTGAATACTAGACTGAAATTCTCCGTACCACCATGTTTCGAGTTTGCTGACATATGTGTATGTTCACTGAACAGATGATTGTTTACTGACATTTTCTCTACTAATAATGCAAGTCAGGTTCAGCTATTAATGTGTTTGCTTCTAGGTACCTGAAAGTATGGGCATATCTAAATGAGACTAATAAATGCACTGCAACAATCAGTGCCATCAGGCTTCTCTAGGACTTTGCTGATTCCTGTGCCAAGATAATTAATAGAAGTATCAACCAATATTTGCTGAATTGAAGAGCAGTGCTTGACAAAAATCACTAATAACTTGATTGAAGTTGTAATGGGTTTTCTAATATTTTTTCTACCAGTACTCGAGTGTTGACCTTTTAGTCAGACCCTTTCCTGTGTTGTAATTCTTTCAGTGATTTTTCCATGTTAATTCACCAGTTTCCTAATGTGAGATTTTATAAAGTTCTACTCTTGTTCAAATAATGAGTTTCAGTACATTAAAACAAACAAACAAACAAACAAATAAAATTATTGAATCTAGGTGGCTAATATATCTTTCTTTCCTTTTTTTTTTTTTTTTTCTTTTTCTTTTTTTTTTTTTCCATTCTTTCATTTCCTCACTCCATTAGCACTGGCTGGCATGGAAAATGTTTCTGGATATCACGTGCCTTGTGGTTGCACAGACACTCAGCCCTTCATTCAGATCAGGTTGCATTTGCCCCTGCACACAGATGTGTATTACGGATGTCAGAACAATGAGTCTGAAAGAACCAGAATCACTTCACTTTCTTTTTAGCTCCTGAGACTGCAATTTCATGCACCAATTGTTTGAAATTTCTGAAATGAAGATTACCTGGTCCCTTCACTCACTCAAGAGCACTACAGACTTCGAGCTTCTACCTTTTTTTTGCAACAATTTCTGTTTCCATACTCTTATTCTCTCTTTCTACTCCTAGATTCAACAATCAGTTTTCCTTCATGTGATTTTCTTCAATAACAATGGAGACACTATTGAATCTGAGGCATGTTCTCATTTTTTGGTAATCTTGTAGCTCTACTTTAAACCTTATGTTGTTGAGAAGAATCCTTTTACTGTTTTCTTAACTTTTTGGCTAGCGATAACTTTGATATGATTTTTTTATGATTGTCTATCTTGTTTCTAGTTGTTTTATGAACAACAAATACACAGTAAGTCCACACAGTTAGACAAGGTTAGTTCACACATATTTGCAGAGTTCTCAGCATTCCCTCTCATCAGCTTCTGTATTGATTAAACATTAATGTTTAGACCCTAAGTAGATAAAATTAATTTTTTTATTACATGATTCAATGAACACCTAATAATATGAGGTAACTCACTTGTTCCTCAAGGTGATATTCAGGAAATATTCCAATTTCTTTTCCTAAATAACATCATATTTTAATTATATCCTAACTGCGAATAAGAAAGACGATATAATAGATCTCAGAATAGTCTAGTAGGTCTTCCATTACTGTGTTTTCTCTAGGTGACTTAACTTAAATATTCAATTTTATCTTTGTAGTACTTTGTTTGTCTTGATTTATGCCATTTTCTTCTGTTTTCTCTCTGAATAGCACATACACTTTACTATCTGTGTGTTGCTCCTCCATCTGTACATTGTCTTTAAAGACATGTCTTTCAATAGTCATTCACTCTCCTGGTCATCACTGTCTCCTGCTGTCCAACTTCCTGAAGCACCTAAGATGAAATATTGAATTTCATCTAAGTTTCACCTACATAATTATTTTTTACCTGTCTGTCTCCAGCACTGGCTCAGTAATCCAAAGGCCATTGTGTTCTCTGAGTTTTTCCATACGCCTCAGCGAGAAGGAAAAAAACTTATCTTTGCATAAAAAAGGCAAATCTATGCTTAGGATTGCACAGAAGAGGGGAATACAGCATATTTTCATGCCCTCCTCCCCCTTTTACTAGTTTCTAACCACCCTGAAGTAGACATGAGCTGCATCTGGTATCTCACTATAGTGAATGGTGTTTGATATTTTATGGACCAGTTTGCCATTGAGCTGCCCACTGATTGTTACTGCAAGTATACATTTCTTCAAACAAATGAGGCATTTTAGAGGAACACCATGCTGCATCAGCTATCAATGTTGTCCTGCAGACATTTAAATAAAATTGCCAAGGCACTCAATTTTGCTCCTTCTAGAATGAACACCCTTTTCTCTTTAGTCACTGTTATTTTGAGAATTGGAGGGCATGAAAAGATGAAAGAAAATCCTGGTGTTGCTAGGGAGCTTATCCATCTACGTAAACTAACTGCAGATCTTAACAATGTAGAATGGACAAAAATTGCTTCAGACACATTAATAATAATCTTGTTGAATGGTTACATCACTAGCTACACTGCATAGTCATACACTTATTCTCTGAAAAGGCCACAAGATAGGTAGATCCAAAATGTGCCTCGTGAGAAAGGCAACTAATGAATTTTTGTATCCAATTTTATAAGTCAATTGAACATGAAAATGCGATCATTTTAGTATGTGGATGGTTTTAATTGATACAATTATTAATGAATATACCACAAAGCTTAAAATGCAGGCTCTATTTTGCATATATTTATCTTCTGATTTCAATAGTACATCAATAACAGCAATAATATCTATTTCATGTGTTAATGAGTAGATTTCATGGTGTTTTTTTTTAATGAAACTTGCTATAAACATGTTTTTTGGAGTATAGTAGTATAGATGACTGGTGTAAGATTATAGTAGCAACACCAAGCTTTGATCAAGTTAAATTTCTATGCACATTTTAAAAGTCACCATTCAAACATGACAATATTTTTCAAGCATCTCCTGTTACTCAGAATAAGAAAATCATAAAATTATTGAATAATTCAGGTTGGAAAGGCCCTCAGAAGGACATCTATAAAGCAAGATACCTTCAATTTTAGCTTCAAATTT
The DNA here is from genome assembly GCA_013396735.1 of Grallaria varia. NCBI lineage: Eukaryota > Metazoa > Chordata > Aves > Passeriformes > Formicariidae > Grallaria > Grallaria varia. Next base: position 243,208 of record VWZG01001179.1, read on the forward strand.
TAGGCATAGATATTTAAGAATGACATCTTATTTGCAAACCCTATTACAATAGTGGAACATTATTGTTCCTATTTTATTCTCAATTTGCTCCTTTCATAATAGTATTTTATCCCAACTCCCAAATTTTCCCAGAAGTATAATGGAAAATCCTTCACCAGGTTTCCTTACAGAATATGAACTCTCAATCTTCTCCCCTAGATAAAATTGTTGTATCCAATATATACAAACAGTAATGCAGGGATATTATTGCATATTGTGAAAAACAAAGGAGAGCTTGCATTTCTGTTTAAAATGAGATAGCAAGTCTCATTTGACTTCTTGGCTTGGTTTGTTTCTTAAGATTGATTGACATTTTGAACTTGTTTGTAAACGGTCTCCTCCTCTTTGCCTGTAGAGGGTCTCTGTGAATTAAACAGAAGGACCCTCCCGCAGCCTTTCTTTCTGTGAATGTTTCTCCACCTATAAGCATAGATGTTGACAAAACATTTGTGCAACTCTAGACCTCCATATTTCAGTGATATCTGGCTGACAATCAGTTTCTGAAGTTTTAAGAGTGGTCATGTGTCAACAGAAATGGGAAATATGAACACACCTGTTCTGATAATCCCAGCTATTTAGCTTTGGCTTTCAGATTGGAGTGTACTTATATGAAGTCAAGTTGAAGCTACATCCTGACGCTTTGCTCTTTCCCAGCAACACATCTGAGGAAAACTGGGTCAGGATGGAAGATCAACACAGTACTACATAGCACTCTCTCTGTTACACTGTCACGTGAAAGGATCACTGTTATCTAATGAGACACTCAAGATAAAGTGCTTTGCTGATAATGCAAGATGCGTTTCTTTTGGTCATACAATAACTGTGCCCAGATCCAATTTCACCTCTTCACTGGGTGTATGAGGTACCCAGACTAAGCAAACTCTGCACCATATTGCAGAGTCCATAGTGTCCATAGTGTTATGCAGATTGCTAAAGATATTCTGCTGCTAATGAAGAGAGACACTTAGAGCAGGATTCATGGTTATAACCTGCAGGCAAGAAAACAACATTAAGAGTAAAGAGTGTCATTTAAACCTTAAGGATTATTTAAGACTGCTGTAGTAAAGCGACTTTAAAGGGCTGAGTTAACAACTGTAGTTATAAAGATGTATCTTAGGGGTATTTTTCTTAAAGCGATTGCGTGCTTTTTTCTGTCATCTTTCCCAGTCCATTTCTGTTTACTTCATAAGACTCCAAAAATGATTCTTCTGTGGGCTGAGGATAACCATGATGATACTAGAAGGATGGGAAATGAGAGCCATTCTCTGTGCACTGGCATCCCATACTTTTCTCAAACAAAATTCTTATTGTGATTGCTGCCACCACTCATGTTTCACAACCTGTGTCTTTTCTGCTTGCTCGTGGCAGAAATTGTCTCCAGATTTCCTCATGGCTGGGAGGAACATTTTAGAAATTATATTAAAAAAAAATAAATACTCTGACCCCTCAAATCTCTCTGATCAGCTGAAGCAGGGGGGGTGCTGTGGGTATCACTGGGGGTAGACTAGTATGAAAGCAGAAGAGAGCGATGGGAAAGAAGCAGCACAAGACAGAATTTCCACATGTACCAGGCAGTTGGTGCTTTGACCTCCTGCAGCAGAAGTGGAGAACAAAACAACAGCGACAGAGCCTGAAGAGGGAGAGAGGAAGGGAAGAAGGGAGGTAGGGAGGGGAGCCAGGGCTGGGCAAGCACTGTAGGACAAACAGACTCAAGGTATGGCTCTGCAGACAGCCACGGTCTGGATGTGGTTCAGGGCTTCCCTCAAAAACTGAGCTGCTCTCTTGTCTCATGCCTTGAAGGAAAGGAAAATAAAATATTTTTTTGTGAGTCAAATCAGTGGAAACGATTGGCAATCTGAAATTTTTTATGCCTGTGATAGGGAAGGGTAAAGAAAAGAGGGGTTCCAGAGCCCTGCCAGACATACAGCAGGCAGGATGGAGCCTGCTGGCACTTGGACTTCAAAAAATCTATGAACTAATTTTTAAGCAGCAGAAACAGAGGTGAGTAATACTTGAGAGTAACCAGGCATTACACTGAGCTGTTATAAAACAATGCCTGGAAAGCAAGCATTTTGGCAGTGCTGGTTGTGAAATTTCTCCATGCAAATAGCTGAAGCATAAAGCATTGGTTGTTTCTAAAATTCTCTCTCTGTCTCAAAGTCTTTTTTCTTCAAACAGAAGTACAGAAGACTTTGGACATAGACTCAAAGCACTTCCAAAAATATATTTACTACCTGAATTAAAGATAAAAACTTAATCTTTGCAGATCCTGCTTTGGAGACAGTGCCAGTTTAAGGACAAGGCAACTTTTTTACCCCCTTTTTCTATGGAAAGGACCAAAAGACTCACTTTATGAAAAATGCAGTCTGTCTCTTAAGGACACATATACCTATGTAAATAAGTAGAACTCCTTGGATTAAACCAAGTGCATGGGACTACAGTGCTCAGTAGTACGTATTGCAATTTCTTTACCATAACCACTATATATAAAATAGATACATCTAAACATTCATCTCACAGTGCCCCTTCAGTTATTAGCTCATGAATTTTATTCAACTAGTTATAAAAGGAAAAAAAGGGCCATGACAAAAAATAACTTTTAATACATTTTATTCATCTTTCTAATGGGTTATTGCATTAAATATTATGAATCAGCCCTCTGAAACTGTATCTCTGTGAGGTGGGAATGTATCCTTCTATCTCTTTTCTCCATCCTAAGCAAATATCAATTTCCAAGTGCAGAACTGAGAGATAAAGAGCTCAAATTACTTCCCATGCTATTCCCTTAATGTGAATGAAGCCCAGTGTTATTTCAGCTAAGTATTCAAAACTCCAACCATTTTTCATTTGCAGTAAGTTTATGAAGAATAGTCAATGCCAGCAGATCCAGGCTGTTGTAATCCTTGTAAGAAAACAACTGCCAGGATATACAGAAGATTTGTTATATCATTTCAGTATCTTACTTTACAACGGAATATGGACAGCGCATTTGAACTAACCGTGGACAACTATTTAATAAACAACTTCATAAATAATTGTTGCCATATCTATATTATAGATTAGTAAGAGCTGAATTCCTGAACCAAATATTGGCTAGGTATTACACTGCGGTTTCTCCTTTGTGGCTGAATTTGCCTTAACTGCCTTGGTATATACTTGGTACTTATTTGTCTTAGTTTCAGCAACTCTTAACAAAAATAATCTTAGTTGAACTCTGATTCTGATCTTACATGCTATGAGGTACAGAAGGGCCAATCTACATGCAAACAGATGTTACAAGGCTGGGAATTTGCTATAACGAAACTCACTGGGATGGGGTAATTGCATTCTGGCAGCAGGAAATCTTCAGCAAAGCTGTGCCATAGTATTTCCAGTGGATTGCAGTGATTACCAATGAAAAAACACCTTCTTATGAATTTGTGGAATTTTTCCAGAAAGGCTAAATCACTTGAGTTCAGTTCTAGGGCAGCAATATAGAAAAATATAATAATGTTTTACTGGTGGGTTTAAACAGGTAAAAAAAAAATAATATTAGTTTTGTCTTATCTTGTTGCGGCTGAAACCATAGTAACACAGATACTTAGATCTAGTCTTCATTTCACATTTCATACATAGGTTTTGCTTGAACCTTTATTATTCTTAGACTGGAGAAATAAAAAAAATAAAAAAAAAGTATGTAAGGAAAATAGCAGACATATTTGGTGAATTGTATACTCCATGGAGAGCTGACATACACTATACTTTACAAAGTAATCTAGTAAAGCCTTTATGTTTTCCCTGTAAATAATGTCTTTTAGTTATTAAATTTTAAAAGGTGAACAAAATAGATATTCTGGATATTTCTTAAACCCCCTCTTCAGTGTAAATACATGTGTTACACACACATAACAATTGCTCTGACAAAAATCTAAAGGGTCTAGTAATAACTTATTTACTAACTGTAGTCTGTCCAGTCACACTTATTCTGTCAATTCTCTGTATCTGTTTTGTGGTCATCCTCATTTGCCCTTAAATGTTGGACATTTTGATAAAAAAATACCATTATGTCTTCCAAATTTGGGGAACAACATTTTTCTTTATGCTACTCTTATTGGTCAAGTTTCTTTTGTCATGATAGGAAAAAAAATAAACTCAAACCAAATGTAGGAAAAAAACTAGTGACATTAATATTTTTTGTGCTTAATAGTACTTTGGGCAAGTTATAAAGGTGTCACTGTTAAAATATTTTAAAAATTAAGTATCCATTGCAATTTTATTATACACATAAATTTGAGATATTAGAATTGTAGAAGTGACACTGATACAGAAAAGGTACATTTGCTGATGACATCAGTTTCATAGTTCATCTGTATTACAAAATGTATTATGTTGTAAAAACTATGATTGAGTTAGGCCATTGTTAGACATTTGCTAACTCTATTATTTTTAATAGAGACTGGACTAAATGCTATAGAATGTACCTTGTTCTACACATTTCTCTAAAATAGCTCTCCCTGTTCTGAAAAAAATCTCAAATTATAGATACGTTTTGAATATTTTTTCCTCCTTGTACAGTTTTATTTTTTTCCCTTCCCAAGATGGATTTTTGCTTTGTATTTTAATCATGAGAGCTTAAAGAATGGAGTATAATAAAAAATAGACTTGTTTGTTGAGAACCTATAGACATCTTGTCCCATGGTAATACTCTATAAAATAATACAATGTGGGTTCACCATTTGAATATATTGAAGTACACAAAATAATCAATCTCCTCTAGTGTATTAGAGGAAAATAATTACAAGATCTGGCACTGAATTACTGCTACAGTCTTATTCATTTCATATCCACCATAAGGTAATCTTGTCTCAATTACAGATCCAGCTGGAAATGGATTTAAAACTAGATAGCTCTTCTGGTCTTTCTTGGCCAAGGGTTGGAATAGAAATGTCTTGACAACATAATTAATAAAAGCATTACTAACATTAAAATGCAGACTATGTAACAGTCCATGTGCCAGGTGCAATGCTGTGTCTTTTTGACTTAATGCTCGTGTTTTGAAGCAGCTATGAAATGCTTTTATTTCCTTCTTGGTAAGACTGAAAATTAAATTTTATACTTAGTACGTGAGTAGTTTACTGGTTTAAGAGTAATCTAGATAAAATGAAATATTATACAGGGGATTTCAGTAGATTTTTAAATCTGATGGAGATCTTTAAAAACAAGAGCATTCTGAAAATTTGAAACAATTGAAGTTCATAATATTGGTGTTTTCCAAGACAGCTTTTGTGAAACATGCAACCTTTCTGAAGTACTTTTTCAGTAAATTCTGTTTCCACATTTGAGCATTGTCATCATTAAGTTCCCAGGACATCTTGCAGCTCCTTTAGCAAACAAAAGAAAAGCATGAATCAAGTGTGTTAGTGCTCATTTTTATCTCATCTACCAATAATACTCCTTCCTGAAACGAAACTGTAATAACAAGTTTCCAATAATTAAATTTTTGTACTTTCCTCCAGTCTCACTTAAAAAGCTATTTCATATTGGTAAATCAGTCAAAATTCTGCTACTCAAAGCCAGCCTATGTCTTTCCTTATGTCTAGTGCCTTTACAGTAGCTTCACATGATTTATTTCATAATGTTTCAAAATTTTCTTTTTAGTCTTTGAGACGTTATAGCACACCCTTTTTTGTAGTGCCTTTCTTTTATTGTCTTTTTTTCTTGATGCATTTTTGACCCTCAAGACCTGCTATCTCTTTGTCTTCATTTCTAGTTCATGTTCTTCTAATAGCTTGCAAAGCCAGCTCGACTAGACTATCCAGTTGTTTTCATATTTTGGTTGGTCAACACTCAGAAGTCAGTAATTTCAAAATCATGAAGTTTGACTATTCAGTCTTCAGTTCCACAACCATATGCCTGCTACATTGTCTCTGTAGGGCACTTCTGTCATTCACTGGGTAGGCTGCGTGGAACTTATCTTTTGAGCAATAATGGAGACAGTAACCTACTGTTTAGTTTTTTGCTTGCATGCCTGAATTTCCATTATATATGAAATTCTACCAAAATCTATTCTT
>VWZG01001179.1:249334-282362 GCA_013396735.1 Grallaria varia
TTTTTTTAGAATTGCACACAATGAAAAAGCTTAGCTGCCTTACAAACAATTCCTTTACCTGCGCAGAATGTTTGTTTTGCTGGGCAGATCCCATTCTTATTAAAAGCATGGGCTATGTGGGGCCCTCTCTGTGCTGGTAGGGGATGAATACTCTTTGGAGGCTTGGGTTGGGGTGATTTCAAAGCCTGAATATTGTACCTGCTCTCTGCGTTCAAGTTTGGCTGTATTGCGAGGGCCTGGACTTAAGAAACAGAGTTACAGGTTTCAAACTGGATCTTCAGCCCACGCTTGTGGTACAACACTGACTACTTTGAGTGACTGATTTCCAATCTGAGGTGACTGCAACATAGCGTGACTGTACATAAGCTAGTTTTCAGGGAGCTAGCCCACCTCGGGGTATCCATCTATTACAGCAGCAGGAAGCACAGTTTGGCATCATCATGTTGTCAGGACTGATGCCAAGTGTTTGACCTCTGAAAAGCTGAGAAAAGACTAACAACCTGCGTTGGAAAAGCCATATGTTTAATAAACCTGTTTCCATAAAATATACTGACTTAAAAAAGCTCACAAGTTCTTGGGTCTGTAAAGCAGTGATTTGTCAGGGATGTCATCTGGACCTGGAGATGGGACTGGGGTTAGGATGGACAATATTTTTGAACTGTTTTTTTCCCTTTCCAGCTACTATTGGCCAATGGCAGGCTTTCCTTCCTCTTCACTCAGTCTTGATTTGTCCTGATTTACTTCTCTTACTTCATGTCCATTACAAACAATCTTGATCTTTACCACAGAGTGGGAATTGACAATTTATGGGTAGTTTTATCCTTTTCCTCCTTAGCCTGGTCCTCGTTTCCAGAGAAGAAACTCTGTGCAGGAGGTTTTATTTTGTTTTGGGAAGTCTTGAAATCATATCTTTTGACCAATTTTAAACTTTTCCAGCCAGTTCAGAAACAAATCCTTTTTCATAAAAGCATTTTCACTTTTTCAATAAATCATCATTTATTTTTTCTTTAGCAGTTTGCTGTGAAAATGCTGACAAACTTCAACTGTCTGAACTCAGAATCTTACAACATCAAGCATGACCCAGCCTGAAAGGGTGGCAGAATGATCAGCCACACCTTCAGCTGCAGGATGAGCTGTGTATTGATTTGGAGGTGCTGACTCCAGCATAGTATAAATGAACTCAAGCTAGCTGTCAGCTTGGGAGCTCACATAAAGGTAACAGCCTAACTGTAGGATCAGAAGAGCTCAAATCAGGGTCGCCACACTGCAGATGACAGTCTTGACTCACTGACTGCTGGTGAGCAGAATAAAGTCTGAGAAAGCTTCTAGGCTAATCACAGCTACTTTCTGCCTCAGTACAGTAAGTGACACGTCACACAGACTGATCAACAGTTCTGCATATACATCTAGGTAACCAGTGAAACAGGAGTGTGATTTTGTGCTTAAAGAAATCAGTTTATCCCTTGTTAAGTTAATAATAATTTTTCCTTTGGTGTATACAGAAACATAACAGAAATAATACTAAAACAATAGAAATAAAGTTGAAAAGATGAGGGTTTGATATACAGAATTTTCTCCATTTAAGTAGGCTTTTAAAATGCATGCATAATAATCTGAGTCTACTTGCAACTTCTAAAAACTTTCAAAATTGCTCAAATGTAGCAGTCATTAATCTTAATACATCTTACTAAAGCATTTCTTCTTCATTTGTACTACTGAATTTGGAAAAAAACAACCAGTGCGGTAAGAATTTTTACTGTGCCCAGGCAAAAAAAGAAAGTGACAGAATGGTGGGTAAGAAAACATAGAAAGGATTCTGTTTGATTTTACCCTCTGTTTGTTTGTTTCTAAATAATTGGAGAAATATTTTAAATAATGAGAAAGAAATTCCTCGTGCTTTACTTACTTACTCCACAAAGAATTAAGGATTTGTACTCCTTCCAAACTTCTTACTCAAAATTAAATTGGGTTTTGGCTTTAGCCCAGCTTTTCCATCATATAATGATGGGAGACTTTTTTTTCTGCTGTCTTCTGTTTCTTCTTACTGAGTTTCTTCTCCCTTCACTTCCTTTTCTTCAAATGGTACTTCTTTGGCAACAGGGCTATTCACATGTCCCCTAGATGAGCACAGTCTGTGCAGGGGAGAGATATGTCAGCAGTAATAAGGTAGAGTTACTGCTAATGGCAGAACTGTGTGTGTGTGCCATTAAGTATGGACAGGCTTCAGGATACAGCTAAAAAAAGAACTTCTCACTGTTCCAGTGTCTGCACAGGATTTGGTTCAGTCCATGTGACACTTTGGGCTGGCAATCCCAAATGCTTCTTGTGTATTGATAACTGTAATCTGACATTTGAAAGTCAAGTATAATTATTCTTTCTTCACACCCTACAAACATTTATCTCTGGAAATCCTGGAATGATTTAATTTGCAAATTAAACTGTCGAGGAACAGGTTCATAATCCTCTTGGTTGGAATTTAATTTCATTCTTCACGTCTAGCAAAAAGAAATAGTTTTGGTGGAATGTTTAAATAATTCCTTTCCCTTTTCACATTTTATAATATAATTTCCTGGGTATCAGAATATTTATTAGTTTTAAGTAAGAGTAATCTCTTTTTATTTTGTTTTTCTGAGAAACGAATCTCATTGTGTAGCATGTATTCTCTTCTGTTTTAACAAATATATACAGAAATACTTATTTAAAAAGATAGATAAATAAATGAAAAGACCTTGTTTTCTGGCCTAATTCATGACCTCATCTCATAATAGACCTTGAGAAATCATATTCTTTATCTTGTAGGAGAGGTTTAATCCCATTGTAAGGAGTTTCACTGTGCTTACAGGTTTATACTTCAGGTCATGATCTTCAACCTACAGCCTTAGGGAAGTTTTTGTATTTAGCCAAACACCCCAAAGATAAACACCTTGGACCAAAATATCTCTGAGTTGCATAATCAAAGAGAGACACAGGCAGGTATAATTGAAATTGGTGTGAAATAGACATTGAATCAAATCTGGCACTGCTGAGAAAATCCTCCTGTGAATGTCAGGTTTACATTCAATGCCTAAATAAATTTATAAGCTTGGCCTTCAAGTCTTGAGGTCAACTCAAATATCTGTGCAAGAACAGCATAAAGAATGGAGATTTGGCACCCTTGTTGCTGAAGAAACAGTAGTAAGATGGACTTAATGAGGTAACTCATTTATGTCCACATTAGTACTCCAGTTATTAGTGGTTTTAATATGGGGTAATCAATGAAACATCTTTTGTGTTTTGATTAACAATGATAGAAAAGCTAAGGCAAAATAGTATTATGCTTCCAGACATGTTTGTCTTACTCTTATTAATGATTTTCTCGACTGAAGCATTTTTTGTACAACTTGGAAGCATAACATCTAACTAAAATTTTATGCAGTCATCTGAAAGCTCACAGATTTTATCTGTAAATTTGAGAAATCATTTAGGGAATATAAGAAAGATGGTGAGATTATAGCACTTCTTTTGACAAATGCAATAGTCCAGAGAAATAAAAGGGACATGGGATGATGGGGAAGTTTATGGACATAATAACAAACTAAGTACTATATTGAAATTTTTTGACAGATCATCCAGCTTTTGGTATGTTAATCTTTTAATTACTCAACATCACTTCCAATGTTGTGGGGAGATTTTTAGCTAGAAACAAGAATGGGAATCAGAAAGTATAGATCATCAAGGTTTGATAGTGCAATTGCACTTTGCTGCACAGAGGTGAATGTTTTCTCAGCATTTTAAGATACTTTCTTCCCCTCTTAACAAACTCCATATCTCTAGTAACATGAGGTCCTAATAATTAAGGTGAAACAGCAAAAATCTTCTTTTATTTCAAGCATTGAATTTATACGGAATATTTCAACAAATCCTTGTCAATAAGTTACTGTTAATAATAATAATTTCATTTTACCAGTGCTATCAACCAAATCAATATTGCCCCTAGGCTACATAGCCAAATGTTTTTAGCAATGCAGTTTTACTACATCTAGACACAATACCTGTTAGAAAACCTGATTTACAAAATCAACTATCCATGCAGTGATCAAGTGCAAAGTCTGGCAGTTTCTGGAAAGATCTTTATCCTAGAATGTCTAATGTTACCTCTCTGTGCTGTGCCCGCAGTCATGAGGTCTGCCAAGTTGTGAATCTGGAGTGACATGACTAAATGGAGTGACGACAGCTGAGAGGGGGAATTACTCTGGAGTTTCTCCAGCTAAAGGGCATGCGGCTTTTAGCAGTGGGTGCTCAACAGTAACCTGACCCCCAGCCTATGTATTGGCACAGGTATTTTAGCTCATTTCTGACAGTTTTATTAAGTAAAATCAGCTTAAATAAACAGGTGCATGATTTAACTTCTGTGACTTCAGAAAACTCCATTGCTGGCATTAATGTTTTGAAGGTCCACAAAAAATTAAAACCTTACACACAATAATATAAATATTTATAAAGCATGTGTGTCCCTGTATATAAAGATCTAGTTAATTAAGCCTACAAAATATTCCAATGTACAGATGTGAGCAATGTTTTAAACTGAGATAACATCTTCTAAAACAGAATCAATGAAGAGGAGAATTCAGTGTTTGGAATTAATCCAACTGCATGTCAGGAATGCACACCATGTCTATATAACAAAAAAAATCTTTGTTTTGAAAATGCTGGTGTGTCTTTCCACCTGTCTGGTCCTGCATATTGTCTGAGTTCTTTCCAAGCATGCTCCAAATTACTAGCTTCAAATGGATTTCAAAAGTGTAATTTGCTACCTATGTGCTGGTCAGTAGAGAGATGACAATGATTGATTTGCTTAATGACAATTTTCTGTCTGAAAATTTGCTCTCAGTTGCTTCTTCAGTCTAATTTCTCTTAATAATTGTTTCAGGTATCTTAGGAGAGCTTTACTTTTTAATAAGTGGGAAGACTTTTCTTCCCAGTTTCTTAGGATCTAGGGATGTACGGAAACTGGAGATAAGGACCTACGTTGATTGGTGTCCTTCTCTTTAGACATGAAATAGGTAAAACTTCAATGCATATCTTCATTTCCTCTAGACTCCTCAGAAAACAGTGAAGGATGCTGATAATCCAATCTGCCTACTAATCAGTACGAAAGAGGACCTCTCAGCCTTGCGTATACTCACTTAGAGAAATCCCTCAAACAGCAAACACTTGGTGGATAGTCGCTGCTGTGATATTCTTCCCTTCATCTGGGGAAACCTGAAGGCTCAGTGCTGAGAATGAAAGAAACTCAACAGGTTTAGCCAGGCTAAGCTCGTATAGGTTAGGTGCTATGAGACATTTCCCCTCATAGATGCCTGAAATGACCCGTTGCCCTCAACAACGAAGACAAAAGTAGCTAAAAGAAGAAACGAGTAAGAATCAAGGAGTTATGTTAATGGACGGGTTTTATGTTCTTGAAACCTCTCAGGGCAGCCAATTTATAGGAGGGAGAGGGAGTACCTTTGATTTTCTATCGCTGCTTTATTGTGTCCTTTTTGGCTGGAGGAAATTCGAGTTTGCTGATACATTCAAAAGCGGGACACCTTTGTAATGGAGAACTATATATTGGCAATATATTCCATAGTAATAGAAATTGTCTGGAATTATCAACAATAGATCAGCAACAATTTATCATGTTTTATTTAAGAAAGATCAAAAAAGAACAGATATAAGACTTTTCATCTTGGACTAATCTCAAATACCTAGCCAAATAAGTAATGGTGTAGCTAGGGATTACTTAACAGGCTTTAAGATGTTTATAAGGTGAAAACACCTTTCACCCAGTTACTACCTGGCTTAAATTTGGCCTCTGAAATCAACTGTAAAACTCACATCAGCTTCAAAGGAAGCAGAGCACCAGCCTTACCATTAGTTTCAGTAGAGGATCAGTTCTGAAGAATAAAAAGTCTTTGATGTTCCTTCACGGCAATACTTCATTGTTGGGACTCTAAACCTTTGCAAAATGGTAAAAACTCCTTTATATTGAAATGGTCTTTTGTAGATTTTTCCTGATGACTATTTGCGGTAAGGACTCGACTAGTGCATCAAAGATGGTACACAAAGGCTGATTCAAGAAATTGTTACCTCAAGGGCCATTTTTCTGATCTGCGTTTGACAGCTACTTATTATTCATAATGTCCTTGGCAGTATCTTTCTATTTATGTCTTTTCACATGCCCATTACTTTAGACCTGAGGTACTGCACAGTGATTTAAACAGCCCAGAACTGATATTCTACTTGATTACCTTTGATTTTACCTTTTAATTACTGATTCTACACCCCTGGAAACATTTTAACTATAGAATCATAGAATATACCAAGTTGGAAGGAACCCACAAAACTCACTGAATCCAAGTCCTGACCCTGTACAGGACAATCCCCAAAAATCACATTGCATTGTTTCCCCAGTGCTAGTGTTACTAACAACCACTGTGCTCTGCTCAAAGGGAGGAGTCTATTCTGCAGTGCAAGCAGTCCAGAATCTTTAATGGTCTACCTCAGCTGAGTGTCTCCCACTAATTAATATTGTTCCAGCAGACAATGTGTCTTTCCTTCTTGCCACTTCACACACTGCACTCCTTTTCTCTCTGCCTCAGTTTATATACTGGTGTGATATGTGTTCCTCTCAACTTAAAGTTCATCTCATCAGAGTTTGAGGGTAAGTTTGATTCAATATTATTCTCACTTTTCTTCAGCTTAGTTAATCTACCTTATGATTTTTTTTGAGAGATGTATCAACTTTCAGTACCTTGTGTTAGACAGAAGTCCCATATTTCCAGATAGAATCTTCTGTTGTTTGATACATTTGTATGAGATTTTTTGGTTTTCTGCAAACTGACTTTCTTTCTTACACCTGAGAACTTGCTGATACATGATTGTGCAAGAGAAGTCTTTGATAACTTATTTCTCACCTATCTTGGAAAAGAAATATATATATTAATGCAGCCAGTTTCTATGATATTCCCAATTCTCTAGTCACACGTCAATCTTACATCTGTGTTAAATATTTCACAAGATTTATTCCAGCTATGTGTGTGGATTTTGCAGATTCAGTGTTTTCCACTTCAGAAATGTATCACTGTAAAAAAAAAAAAAGANTTCCTTCCTGATTTGCCTTTCTACCTTAACTCTTTTCAGATGGCCTTCAGGAAACTAAACAACTCGCATGTTAATAAATAGCCTCTGACTTCTTTAGTGAAACACCATCAGAGTCCAGCTGGCCTACCTCAAATGAAACCAAAAGGGTCTGAAAAAGAAAGCACAATGATCTTAGAGATGCTTAACTAATGTTCCCCTCTTCACTCATGTCACATTAATTAATCTGTCCTTCTGTACCATGACTTCCTTTTTGAAACCATTAGGTTACTCTGTATGACATTTCTTCAGTTGTAAAAATTTTTGTATTAAATTTTGCTACATTAATCATCAATATCACAGGGTGTTTTTAAATGCCATTTTACCATTATTTATGCTGTGTTACTCAACCTGTTTGTCCATTTTTCAGTTTCTCTGCTACTAGTCTTTATTCCTGTCCCTGCAATTCTACAGGTTCTGTGTGTGTGAAAATCTGGAATAAGTCAAGTAAACAAACTTTGATTAATGAAGAGCAATTGTTGACTAACAGCAGTTGGGGGAAATAAGTAAATAACTGTATCTGTGTAAGGTATATCTTCCTGCTTGAATCTAATGAGTCTGTTCAGTGCAGAGACCACCTTTTGTTTATTTTTCAACAAGTGAAAAAAATAATCTATATTCAGAATCTCAGCACTGACTGCTGTTAACAATTCGTTCTTTATAGAAGCAATAATTGAACACCACTTGTTATAAATGAAATTGTAATTACATTCTCAGTATTACACTGGCATAATTTTCTTAGATAACAAGTTTCCTGAAGGTGTAATTTTAACTCCTCATTTTAATTTTAATAAAATTCTTAATGCTGGGACCAGCTGTTGTTTTGAAGAAAATAAAATGAGGAACATGCAGAATTCATATATTTTGATCTTTTTTTAGAATTGCTAATTGGAATTGGAAGACTGTACAGCAATATGTTAGTGTAAGGTATCCAACAAAGACCGCCTTCACACCCTGCTTGTGTGTGCAGTGCCCTTCATGAGAACGAGTGTGGGGACTCATGCCAGCTCTGGAGTTTCCAGTAACTGGGACTTTTGCAGATATTAAGAATTTATGGGAAAGACCTGCTTTTCACAAACCCTCTAAAGTTCTGTCAGGTAACTGGGGAGCATCTCTTTTGCAAGGAAAGGCTGAGGGGCCTGCTCAGCCTCAAGAAGAGACAGCTGAGAGGGGACTCCATCAATGTCTTTAGGTATCTGAAGGGAGGGTATCAAGAGGACAGGACCAGGTTCTGCTTGGTGGTGCTGTGCAGCAGGACAAGAGGCAATGGGTGGAACAGAGAAAGTCCCACCTGAAAATACCGAAGAACTTCTTAACTGTGCAAGTGACTGAGCACTAGCACTGATAACCCAGAGAGGTTCTGGAGTCTTTTTCACTGGAGATATTCAAGAACCACCTGGACACAGTCCTGTGCTATGTGCTCTAGGATAACACTGCTTGAGAAGGGAGATTGGACCAGATGACCTCACTGGCGTTCCCTCCAACCTTATCCATTCTGTGATTCTGTGAATTTATTAATAAAACGTGCACTTCTGAGGCTAGATTTTGCTCTTGATGGTGATCATATTTCTTCGACATAGGTTTGATAAAATCGGCCTTACTACAATCCACTCTAAAGCATAGCTTTGATCAGGAAGACCATAATATCACTGCTCGTCATTCCCTTTGAACTCTAAGTACGAGTGTAAGCACTGGAAATTATCTATGTCTGTTTCAGAAAAACAAGAGATCCCAATTTATGCCAGAAATACATGAACTAACATGTCCCACTTACTAAGAAAGGGAGCACCTCAAAGCCCACATAATATTAACCAATAGAATAATTTCTGGTGCTAATAAAGAAGGATTTTATTGTCACGCAGAAAACTAACACAGAGGTAGACTGGGAAGCTTTCAGATCTCAAGCATCCACATATGGAGCTAAACAATACACAGGCCAGTATCCAGGATCCACAGCCGTGTTCACAGACTGCCAGTACGTGACTGCACACCAGCAAATGTCTCACAAAAGCTGGCAATCTGTGACACACTAGAATGAGATCTCTGGCTCACACTGGAAGTGTTTTTCTGGCTTCTCTAATTTGGGTCCCCTCAGCCAGTTCTGTCCCATAAGAAAGATCCCCTTTTCTCTGTTCCACAGCCATGTTCAGGCTAGCGCTTGTTATTTTTTCCAGCTTGCCCATGTTTCCTGCTACTGCCCCTGAGAGACTGTTTTTTTTCAAGTGGAGATGAAGGAATCTTTCTATCATTTCCAAATCCTATGATTTTTGCTACAACTCCAGGAAAGCTGCACTTGACAAATTCACAGGCTTCTCGGGACGAAAGAAAAACATTTAAGCTAAGTGTGGAAATACAGAAACACAAAATATATTTTTACACTCTAAAAGAGAAGTTAGAGTGAGTAATTAAAAAAGTTTCCTTTTGCTTCCTTTATGCAAGCCTTATATCCATTAATAGTATTTTAATCTTTTTATACTAAATATTCCTTACTTTTTCTTTTATATGGTTATGTCCTCAAAATATGCAATTTTTATATTTTTTGTCATCATACAGAATAAAAAAAATCCTTACCACTATACTGAGTTAAAAAAAAAAGAGGTATAAGAAAATAAAGAGAATCTGTACAGGGCTACATATGTGAATGTTTCAACATTTTCCCAAAACCTCATATCAAATTTATGTCATTTGGAAAACACAGACAGAAATAGATTATATGAAGGTTTGCCATGAGAAAACAGACTGTTCCCTGAAAGGATGGTTGCGCACAGAAGAAGGAAGATGCTCCTTCTTTCTCTGTATGGACTTGTAAAATTCACTGCCTGAGATTTGAAGCATCACAAAATCAAACAAGAAGGGATCACAGGTCTCCAGAAGATTTTTAGTTACACATATGTTGGTTCCTGAGACTTCACTTATGAAACCCTATGAGATTTCTTATATCTGTAATAGATCCAGCTTGCATTTGGTAAGTAACAACTCATTGTTTTCAACTGGAAAGCCAGCTTTTCCTTCAAACTCTGACTTAGCTTCTGTTTCATTAAATAAGGGTTTAAGATATCAAATGAGGGAAAGAAAGAAGGAGTGGAGGCAAACACTCAGGCACATGTATTTCATAAAATTCTGATTTGATCCTCTAAGTGAGTTAATCATAAGGTCCTGAGCTGCACTTTTGGCTATGGAATATGAAACTGTGGAATAATTAAGGGACTTTTGTTGTATATTTTTATTTGCACCAAGTTGCTTTATGCTTCAAGAAATAAGAACCTTATGTTTAATATTACTAGAATGCCATTAGGTTTATGACCTGCAGACATTGTCCCATCTGTTGGGTAAATTAGCTTTCACTAAATGAAACAATAGCAATGCAGGCATAAATGAGTGTATTTTAATTAACCTACTTTTTGTACCCTGAAATTATCTTGCTCTTAGCACTTGCATAAGTTTAGGCTTTCATATATGTTAGTGAAAAAAGTAAACTTTCCTAAACTAAAAGTCATGAAAGGAAGCAGGTGACATTTTAAAAAAAATTATTATTTTACCAGATGGAGATTTAAGAGATGCCACAAAATGTGAATTTCAACACATTTCAACACAAAATGATGTACATACAAGAAGTAAGTGAAGTAAACAGGATCAAGATCCACATGGGAAAGGTCTTAATTTCCAATCTTTGTCTTAAAGTAGACTATGCTGAGCAGTCATGTATTAAGAGACAAGGACTGATACCTGGATCATGGTGAATATACTCTACTTGTACGAATATGGGTCCCTGTAGAAGAAGAGTCGGAGCTATGTGAATTTCCTTATCTTCCTCAAAGTTACAAAACTTGGTCTCTTAGATTAGTGCCATTTTCCATTCTGTTGCCAGAGACTTTCAATTCTTACTGCTTTTAAGATGAGTGGGTGATAAACTGAACGTGAATTACACTGAAATAATGAGAAAAATACCTATTCCTTTATTCCTTTTGAAAACTGTTATACCCAAGGTGAGGTGGGATTCTATCACCATTCCTGTAAAGTTTTCTCATTTTCCACTTTCATTTTAAAGGTCATTCTTACTTACAGATTGATTCCAGAATGGCTTTTTAGCAATTCACACAAAAGATGGGGATGTTAATTTCAAATAATCAGTTGTTACACCTATGACCCAAATAAAAAACCAGAATTAATATAATTAAACCCAAATAATGTTGTAGAATTGTGACATTCTCCCATTAATTGTGTCTTGACTTTAAAGCATGCCTTGTGCATATGGATCCCAACTCAGGAGTTAAGGCCTGTGATGGCACAAACAAGGTGAAGCTCCTAGGCAGGCTCCACTAAAATCAGCATCTTCCTTGGGCTTGTGCCTTTTTTTTTTCTGGCTGAAAGGTTTCAAAATTCATGCAGGAAGATTCAACTTCAGATTGAGACAAAGTGCAGATGATTCTGCATTGACTGTCTTTAAACACTGAATTTTCATACACTGACATAAAGAAAAATCCTGCACTAGACATCAAAATCTCTACACTTAAAAAAAACCTCCTTCATCTTTAAAAGATCACAGAGCATCCATTTCATGTTTTCCTTAGAACACTGACCACCCACCATCCAACCAGGCTCTGAGGCTGCCACAGAGAGTCTGTGAGCTTCTGCACTTTCTCTGATGCTTTCTATATTGGCCTGTTTGTCAATGTGCTGAAAGTTGGAATTGAGACTTTTAAGTCTATTTTAAGCCCAAATACTGATAATGTCTGATCCAAAATTTTAGATTTTGGAAGAATAAAGACAATCTCCTTTTTAAAGACAAATTCTTGCTGAGCCAAGTTTCATTGTAGCAAATTACAATTTATTATGGTTTAACCCCAGTAGGTAGCTCAGCCCCACACAGCCGCCTGTTTGCTTCCGCTTGGTGGGATGGGGGACAGAATTTGAAAGGCAAAAGTGGGAAATCTCAGGGGTTGACATAAAGAGAATTTAATAGGTAAGGAAAAATCTGCCCATGAAGTAAAGGAAAATAAGGAATTCATTCACTTCCCACTGACAGTGTTCAGCCATCCCCAGAAAAGCAGAACTCCATCACACATAGTGGTGGCTTGGGAAGACAAACATCATCACTCCAAATGTCTGTCCCTTCTTCTTCCCCCAGCTCTATATGCTGATCTATATGCCCTGTGGTATGGAATGGCCCTTCGGTCAGTTGGGATCAGCTGTCTCACCTTTCCTTCCCAGTTTCTTGGGCACTTTCAGCTTCCTCGCTGGTGTAAGAAACAGGAAAGGCCTTGATTCTGTGTGAGCACTGCTCAGCAATAGCTAGAACTTCACTTTATGATCAAAACTGTTTTCCTCACAAGTCCAAAACACCACCATGCAAGCTGGTCAGAAGAAAGTTAACTCTACCACAGCCAAAAGCAGTACAATAAACTACACTATGTTTTTATATGTTAATAACTACATAAAATTAATTATGAGTGGAAAATATACAGGGCAAATAATTTTAATAAATAACAATATTTATTCTCAGTGATCTCAACTAAGTAATTTTTCAGAAAACATAGTTTTTCTCTGGTGCTTAAAGAAATATTCTATGCCTTCTCCACTGACAATGTTTGCTACACAAATGAAAAAAAGATAAACCTGGAAGTATTACTATGCATTTTCAAATACATCACCAGTTTGGGACAGATGTGACTGTTTTTACAATGCAGCTCATTTTACATACATTTTTCTTCAAAGCCCATTTTTTAAAATACTGTTTACTTTCAAATACAGTGAAACTATTCAGTAGTTGCACCAATGTTATTTAGATCAGATACAAAGAGAGAAATTGTTCTGCTGCAGAACTGGTGAGGAATTAGAGCTAGACTCACTGCCTTCATATACTAAGAGGAAATGTTACAGTGATTTTCACTGGACCATTGATAATATACAATTAGAGCTGAAATCCCTAGAAGCTGAAAACATGATCAGTCATTGGGAATGGCCTTCATCACCTTTCATACACAGTGTTTGGATCATCACTCAGGATCAAAAAACATTTTTCACTTTTACTTTTTAAAGATAATTTTAATGCTCCAGTTTTATTTTTATAATGCAGCTCTGTCTCCCTGCCCCACCCCAAAGTGTGCCCTTTTCTCCTGTCTTACTTATTTTAGCCTTATAACCAGTGGATTGTACAGCTAGGATTACTGATCAAATTAAAAGTTATCCCACAGGATGAATTAAGTTATTCATCCTACACCAGTGATGTCTTGTTATATCTAATAGAAGTGGAAAACTCAATTAAATCTTTACCTGAAGAAGACTACTGAAGTTTTCCTTAGATTCTTTATAAAACTGACTTACTCGAATCAGAGAAATTCTACCTTAAATGAACTCTTCCTCTCACATAATTCCCACCTTGTGCAACTTATTAGGTATTTGGGCATTATTCTTAGACTAAGATTCCACTAAGTTTAGTTAAAAATCTACTACTATCAAATATGGGAACAGAAGGGTTTTTAAAATATTGATGAAAAGCCACTTGTTTAGCACTCAGAAATCCTAAAATTTTGGGGAATATTATGTCAATACTGGATGGATTAACAAACTGGGTTGTTTGTTTAAACAGATAATACACATCTGGTTAATTTTGTGGGACCACTCCTTTAAATCAAGATGCAGCTCTACCTGGTGGTTCTTAAAATTCCTATGAGGAGAGTAACCCTCATCTAAAGATGCTGTGGAGACCAATGGATTAAAAGTACTTCTTTCCCAGGCAATCTATATCTGTTTCATTCTTGGGAAGAGGAATTATTGTAGCCAAGAGATGTCAGTGAACAATGGTGTAGGTGGATGCCACTGAGGACAAATATGGGTCTCAGTTCAGAGGGAAAAACAGTCCGACAAAGTCTCTGAGCAGAAACTGCTTATGAACGCACAAGGTGAAACAAAACAGCAAAAGTTTCAGCCACAGAAGTATTGATGATCAGTTAGAAAACAAAGCACAGATAATGAACATAATTGAAAAGGATCTATGTTAAAACCCATGAATTGATCTAAACAGAGTACTGGAATTTTGCCTTGGACAGAAAAGTGCTTTTCTTTCAACTGTAACATAGCACTGAAGTATCTGATATGTTAATGTGATATATTAAGATGTGCTGAGGGACTAAGGAAGAAAGCCTGGCTTTTGAGATTTCTGAGGCTGAGACTTTTTTACACTAAGAATGTTGGTTTGGGGTTTGAAAGTGATTCTCTTTCTTACTAATGGAAAGAAGAAAAAGTACCAAAAGTACTGCAGGTTCTACATAAATGAATAAATACATAACTTGAGTTATAAGGGACCTGCCTGAGGAATGATTCTTCATAGCTATTCTCCCTATTAGACCTTTTAGAATCTTTGTTCACTATATTTTGCTAAGGTGAACACAGGCAGAAGCAATGACATAAATAAGAACACCAAAGTGATAACAGACAGACCAGTTTTCCTTTACAGTGTTTTGGGTTTTTTAAGCAATAGAAAATATTTCTTAATAGTTATGTTGCTACAATAACTTAAATATTGGCTGAAGTCAAGTCTTACGGAACCAGAAAATGTTAACTGGGCATTATATAGCCCAGTTACAATCATTATTACAAGACTGATCATTACTATCTGATAGACAGCCAAATATATTTCCTTGGTTTAATGATCATGTTAGATTAAATCCTGCACATGCATTTTGAATTGCAAGGCTGAAAGGCATAATGGAAAATTCATAGTTTTTCTTTTGCCATTTTTTTCTTTATAAGGATTTCAGATGGCACCAAATGTCATTGTGTTAAGGATGTTTTGGAAGCAATTTCAAAGCTATAACCAGATTTGAATGTGAAATAACATACATTTCAAGCAAATCTATCTCTCTGTAAGACAGTAAGTATCCTCTCTCTTTACTGTCCTCAGTTCAGTCCTTGGCAAAATGCAGTCCTTCTGCAGAAGGCACATGCAGAAATTAACTCAGGAGGTGTTCAAGATACACCAAGAGATGTGAGAATAAATTGATTACATTTTTAAACACGTGCATTACCGATACATATATTTTATATGACAATGGCTAGGTGGGTGTACACTGGACATTGAGTCATTTACTTCTCAGTTTGAAATTCTTCTGTGGACCTCATCTGCATTTTTTGAGTGGAATGAGAGAAGCAACACAAGACAAACATGAGAAATTATAATAATGAAGTATTTAGCAAATCCCAGAGGACACAGAAAGGACAACCTTTCAGAAAAGAACGAAGTTATACTAACACTTCTTTTGAAAAGTGTGTAGATGCTCTTGATCACAAAATATTACAAAACCAATCCTTTTCCACCAAAATTCAGACATCTTACTATTCCCTTGCTTCTACAGTGACAGGATACTCTGCAGATGAATGAAGAACCAGGAAATCTCTTGGACTTGTCAGGGGCAAAGAGAAACTTTGCTTTGAAAATATTGGTGGGTACTACTGTGCTGAAAAGGCAATCAGCAATCACATCTGCTCAACATACATAGCCATGGAGTCTTTATTTGAAAATGAATAGTTAAAAGGATGGGTATATTACATAAATGGAGAAAGGGATGTGATCCTGGGAATACAATTACTGGTTCAGAAGTACATACCTGTAAAATTAACATAAGTAGATAGATAGATAGATAGATAGATAGATAGATAGATAGATAGATAGATAGATAGATAGATTAGAGAGAGAGGGAGAGAGAGAGATAGGTAAAATAAGAACAGAACAAAAGCAAACTACAGCCTCAGTTTATAAAAAATAGATATATGTGAATTCCTCAGTGTAACTGCCACTGCCTTACTGAAAGTTTGTATTCTTGTCTGTAGTGGAAAACTTCTACCACCAAAGAAGGGGAAATCAGTGTGAACTCTGACTTATGACTAGTTAACTCTTAAGCCTTTTGAAAATCTCTGCAGCCTAAGCTGTCCTTTTAACTGCAAAGATATGACATTCAGAATAAAAAAAAATAAATCAGTATTCAAGAATAAAAAATGTCCCTTTTGTTCTTTCTTCATTTATGATAATATAGTATTACTTTGACAGACTATTGATCAACCAAAAAATTATGGAATGGATTCCAGCAGGTCTGAAAGTCTTCTGTACTTAGGCAGAAACTTTATTAAATCTACATATGATATATAGTACCCATAGCCTTAATTTTCAATGTAGTCCTTTTGACATATTTTAAGAGATATGGCACTGTTTTCCATATTGTTTGAATAATCAAGTGACATGTGAAGAGACAGTAAAAAACAGTTAATTATAGCCTAGTTCTAAATTCGACTTATTAAAAAAATTAGTCCCTGCAGGCTGACTGTAAACATTCAGTCAAATATTTTTTCCCCTCTGCTGCATTCTGAGCAGTGAATGCTGTATAATTATACTCTGCAGCATAGAGCAATAGTTTAGCTCAGATGAAATATGAACAGAAAGTGTATTTGATGTGGATTACATTCTTGTGCTGTTTACAATAGTAAAACCAGAGCTTTTTTATTTAAGCAAATGTCAATCGAAGCTCATAGAAATTTGAATCAACACAAATGCAGATATATTCAAATAAGATGGTGGAATCATTGCTCTTATAAAAATGACAGGATGAAGGATTTATCCAATCACATATTTAACAGAAACTGTTCAAGAAGTGTTTTAATTATGTCTTTTCAATTTGGGAGTGTTACTGTTATTTTTATCCTTAAAAGAGATTCACTTATTTATACAAACTAAGGCACAAAATTTTTGCCAAGAGCCACAGCACTCCTTTTTTTCCCACATGTACTTCTGAGCTCACCCAGAATGTAGCATTTGCTGTTCAGAGCTCTGGAATCACCCCTTAACAGCCGAGCCCCTGGAATAACCCTGGGAGCACCACACTTTAAGGAACCAGCAGTTCAACTACCTTGGTAAGGCTGCCACTGTCAGGTCACAGGCAAAGCAATTTCCTCACAGGTATTAATAATTTAGTACATGTAGATTGCTGGTAGAAAAGGAAAAGCAGATTATTTCATCATAAGGAAACTTGAAAGACATGAAAACAGCGTTTGAGACTTTGTGAAAAAGCACAGTCTGTTAGTTCAGATCAGTTTAGGGAGAGCTGCCATGACACTGTGCATTGCAAACCAGGCACCCAGAAGAGTGTTTATGATTGTGAGTCTGCATCCTACCTCCTGTGAACAGAGAAAAAAAAAGTCAAATCCATACCAAATCTGTATTAATGTTTTTTTTTTCTTTGCCAAGCTGAAATAATTCCGATAAAAAGGATTTTGCACCTCATTATTCCTAATCATTCCCTGGAGTTGCTGTTTTGCTTTGGGTTTGGACGTTTTATTTTTTTAATTTTATTTTATTGTGTTTTCATTTCATTATTCTAGATGTCATATTTTGACAGGTTAGATCCAAGTTAAGGACCATCTAAATCAAATTACGTTGTTCAAAATACCAACACTAGTAGTAAAAATTACTCTTAGATATTTTCAGCCATGAACTCATAGCATGTTCACTGTGTAGGTACCTGTGATTGTTCATCAAGAAGAATACTGAAGCAGGGTCTGCTTCCAGAAAAAAAAAAACCAAACAACAAAAAAACCCCCCACGGAAACCCCAACAAACCAACCCTAGTAGTCTGAACTGGTTTAATAAATTATTCATGAAAAATATTATACTGATGCTTATTGGAATAACTTTCATATTTAAAGTTTGTCCTTGAAATCCACCTTGAGGATTCCTATACCTTCTTGTGTGCAGACCCATAGTAGTTCCTTTTCTAAAGCACCAAAAGTAGGTTTTGATACACAAGAGACAGTGTCTTTCAATATATTGTTTTAACAGTGATTTCATTTACAGTATCTTTTCCTTGATCCATTCTGAGTCTATAAAGGGAATGCTTAATGGAACAGAACAAAAATTATTTTGAAAACCCAACTAGTTTGAAATTGTTTTAAAACTGGGGATATTTTGATCTTGGGGTTTTGTAGTCTCAGAAGATTTGAGACCATTCCTATAATTTTTCTATGTAGAAAAGACAGGGCAAAAGGCAACCCATGCCAAAAATTCCTAACCTGCATAAATTATTTATTTGTAGAACTGTACACATGTTGATAAGGTGAGCCATAACAGCTGATTGCAAACTGACTGCTTTTTTTTTTTCTTTTTCTTTTGGCAGGTGCTCACTCAAATCCATTTCAGAGTTTTCCTTAATTTGCCCAGGCTATTTGGATCAAATCATCACATCACCGTATTCCCTCTCTGGTCTTGGTACCAGCTGCAGTACGTGACAGGTTACGGTACCAGCCTGAGGTGTTACACCTCTAACTGCGGCACACGGCAAAACGGTGTCAACAAGAGTGTGCAGAAGGGAGCAGCCACCCAAGTGCTGGAACAATGCTGCCTTATCACAGATGTTCTATCCCTAAAGGACTCCTGGGTAGTAAAGACCCTATCCCTCACTGTTCTGGTATAAACAGGCTATTAGTCCTGCCACTGAGTCCTGATGTTGTGTCCAATCTCTGAGCATGGACAGCATGTTCCAGTAAGTATTGGGATGGTCAGGACATTGCAACTCCAGGAGATGCCGTAGTGCAAGAGCAAGGCAACCAATATATGATCATTGCTGTGCGAAGAAATCATACCACATAACAAATTAGAGGTTAACAGAAAGTTGAGGTGAATGAATCTGAATAAATTAATAAGTGGTCAGTTATTTTGCTCTCTTATGTTTATCCTTGTTCTTTATGAAATATTTAGGAAACAAGTTAAAAGTCAGTAAATGTGTGTGTTGTTCGTATAACCATCAGATAAGCTTGGAACTGAGTAATCTCACTTCACCTACCAAGGTCACCCTCAGCTGAGTTGAGTGAGGATTGGAACATTCAAACTGTACCTCTGATCAGTGGAAATTTCCAAAAACATTACTGTATTTCCTAGATATACCATATGGATATGATGTTTGTCAGAAGCACCTCAGTATAAAACAACCCTTAATTCTTCTATAAAGTATTCCAGGGATGAAATGAAAACCTCGAAATGTCTCTCATCTTCCATCTTTTGTAGGAAGTCTGTGTGAAGTAACATTGAGGCTATGATAAAAGTGAAAGAATGATATGCTTTTCTCATAATAGGATCAAGGATATTTATTAGGGAAAGTATAATAATTGTGGATTGTGAGTCCTCCTTTCTGCTATGTCACCTAAATGGTTATTGTCTAAGCCATGCTAGATAATGCATGTTCAAGTCTTGAAAAAAAATCAGAATAATCAAACTTGACATTCATTCACCATCTTTTTTTTTTTTCTCACATATTTTTGATGACAGCTTTGCAAAACTCTCAGTCTATCTCTACTTTCCCCATAGGAGGAAAAAACCCCCACACATATACCCTTGAAGAATTTTAACTCCAGAAAGTTTGCCTTGTTCTTTCCAAGTATATTTAAATTATGGTATTTCCCCTTGCTCATGCATGAATGGAAGGGAAGGGAGCTGAAAGTCTGAAAAGCTAATTTTTCTCAATTCTTATAAAATAGTGTAAAATTTTTAGATTCCCTGACAAGCTGTCATCCTTGGGGACTTATAGAATACCTAGTAGGTGTGAATCTCTGCCTGTTATCTGAAAGTAGAATTCAGAGGTTCCCTTGGGGACAAGAGGATGTATATTCTGAATTGCTAGTTACATCATGTATTTTGCCTGTCATTCCAATGGCAAACGCCATCAGATTCCACAATGCAGCAGTTTGTTTGGTTGGTTTTTTTTTTCCAATGGCTTAGATGGATAAATTATGTGGGAATGAGAGAATCAAAGAAAGAGAGGGAAGTAATGAAAGAGCTGGTAGGCTAAGGAAAAGCACATGTCAAGCTGAGAAGGCTAAGAAAGCAAGTTGTACTTTCTTTTGCAGATGTAAGAAGTACATCAGTTATGCACTTTCAAAAAAACACATGAGACTGGCATTTTTGCCAAGGTATTCCTCCTCAGAGTAGTTACCTTAGATCCAGGATCCAACTAGAACAATGCTGGCTCACATAAATAATAAAAAAAAAACCACCCCAAACTACCAGGGACGGCTGTTGTAGGTACATAATGAAGCACCAGACCTCTATCCAATCAGAAAACTCTTAAAGCAAATATTATTATAGAGATGCAATTTAGAGGCACAAAAAGTGCTGGGAGGGGTAGGGAATCACATTTATCTTTGGTATTTTTAGCACTAAAAATTCCTTTTTACTTCAAGTATTACTAAATGAAGCTTTCTTATGCCATTTAACACATGCTTAAACAAATAGTACAGAAGTCTTTTCAGGCGAAAAGTCTTTATTTTTGCTCTGCAAGATCAGATTTTTGTTATTATTTAATTAAAACCAGTGGCTTGTAATGCTGTAGTATCAGCTACAAAAACTGTAATGCAGCTATGATCTTCAATTTAGCATCTTCACTGTCCTTTGTAAGAAGATAAGCAGGAAATTGTTACCAAGGATAATTAATAAATCTATGAGACCTCATCTTTACTTCTTGCTTTTTCTTGGCTTTTAGAGGTGTCAGTACATCTGTTAATGAAGTATATTCAAAGCAAGGTAAATGAATTTTACCTAAACAAGCAAAAAATTAAAGCATTTCTTAAATCTGTCCCTTGGCAGACTATTCAGATCTCACTCACCCAATTTGGCAGTGCTCAGAATGACCTAGTTAATATAATGCCAGTAGGCAGTGTATTTCAGCTCTGTTTGCAAACCTGCACACTGGAAGTCAGTGCTTAAAAAGTGTATATAATTACGTACTTGTGCACATCTCATTTTGCAGTCACTAACCTTTTTGTTGCCTTATTCAGTATGGTAGAGGCTATTGTTTGGTTTAGGTGGACTTAAAAGCGTGAAATTTGCACTCCTCCTTGAATTGTGCAGTTGTGGTCCCATTTTACTTTCTTTGATTCTGCAAAGGAACTTTCTTTTCTGCTCTGGAACTGGGAAAGAAATACACTTAGCCTTTTTGTTTCTTTGCTCTTCATGCTTTGGTTTTTTGTTTGGATTTTTTTTTTTTTGTAGTTAGTTTTTGTTTGTTAGTTTAATGTGTTTTTTTGGGTTTTTTTTCAGACAGAATCTGTACAGTGCTTACTCAATAGAATAATATTATTCATGGTTTAAATATAATTTGGAATGGTTCTTTTTCCTATTCTTTTGTCAGAAGGTTTTAGAGAAAAGTTATGAAACAGATTAATAAAACATGTTTTAGAGAATTTATGTTTTCCAATAGAAATGGTACTTTATACTTAAAAACCAATTTTGAAATAGAATTCTTATCACATTCGTATCTGTTTGTGCATGTGTATGTGTACACGTGTGTGTGATTCCTTTCAACTAAGCTCAGTTGATTAAACACGCAAATAAATGGAGTGGAGATTAATACATCATTGTAATTCGTGCTGTAGAAGGCAGTAGATGAAACTTGACTCTGTTCCCCTGTGTATTATGAACCACTTCATCAAAATCTATATCAGTTCACAACTTCCTACTCCCATTCCCAACAAAAGAATGCAAAACCCTTGCCACCATCACAACACAAAGCTACGTCCTCATCAGTTTTTGGTAATCAAGCCCAGAGACAAGAATCGTATACTTCACAGTGAGAACAGAGATCACAGAGTTATGCAAGAAACAGACTATTATATAGAAGTATTTTGAACACTGGAGTGTGAAGGTGTTGAATGCACCTTAGGGACAGGCTAATAATTATTAACTTCTGATGGTAGCTTGTTTTATGAGAAAAGATTTACTTATGACTTATAAAGTTCTGGAATGTGATCTCCTCAAATATGTCTGTCTATTTTTAAAGAAAACAAAGCTTACATATTCCATTTTTTTGACTCTTAATTCCTGCAAAAGGTTTATAGTCTTTAACAAATTTCATAAAAATATTTGGAATTTGTCATTCATTTCTTTCAATCCGTCTGTTGTACGCATGGAAGTATCTCCTCAGCCTCTCTTTACTGTTCCAAAATGTCATCATAGTAGGTAGGCTATGCTCAGTTTTCATCAGGATTGTGTTATCTGAGAGGCAGATTTAAAACAGGGAATATTTAATAGTGTAGGGAGGTGGGAGGACTTATTCTGTATCTCTAATAAATCTACATGTTCTTTGGTAGGTAGCTGAGGAATTTCTACAGAAGCTGTTTCTTTGGAGAACTCTTCTCCTGCGATAAACAGGCACACAGAGGTCACGGCTTGCAGGACAGGACAGAAGAGCAATCTTGTTCTCCTGATGAAAAAGCAGTGCCAAATGAGCAAGTGGAAGTGCTGAACCAGCACGACTTGTCTGCCTGCCAGGAACAGATATTTTGGGGCATTGCCAGGTGGACATGAATTGCTCTTGGCCTGTGAATGTGGAGGGAAGTAACCCAAGCGTAGGTTAACAGAGCTGGCATGACTCAGAAATAAGAGAGGAGAAGCCTGGCTCTTATCCAGGTGCAGCAAATACCAGGGTGAATGAAAGTGGTGAAGAAATGCAGTTAAGTCCATATGGGAAACTTTTCCCTGGGAGCCAGTGTTGAAGCCATGCCACAGTACGAGCTCTGAGAGATATTGTAAAGATCACTGTTCTTTATGAGCATGATCATGAAGTCACCAGAATACAACCCTACGGTGAGTTTAATCCCAGTTTTTCCTGCTCCCTCCAGCAATGATATTAAAATGTATTAAATTTAACTCTTGCCTCCCCACACGACCTTTCTGCTCTTTTAGGACTGTCTTTTGCTTGGCAACACTCAGCAGCTGTTCAGTGCTGCCCCAGGCTGTCTGTAACTGCTGCCAGGCTCCTGCACACATAGCAAACAATGCAATCGTTGTGATAGGGACCCTTGCCAGCTTACATATGTGTTGTGAACCTTGGTTATGGAACTACCTTAAAAGCACTATAAAAATCTCCAGATGAAAATAATTCTGGAGTAATGAAATTATGATTTCCAAGATGCGAAGTGGTGCAAGTGTTGTTTAGCTAGGAAAGGAGGTAACAGCCTCAAGTTACACAACGGAGGTTTAGATTGGATATTAGAGAAAAAATTCTTCACTGAAAGGGTTGTCAGGGAGTGGAATGGACTCTCCCGGGATGTGGTGGAGTCCCAATCCCTAGACATATTTAAAAGATGTCCAGATGTGGCATTTAGGGACATGGTTTAGTAGTGCACTTGGCAGTGCTGGGTTAAACAGTTGGACTTGATTTTAGAGGTCTTTTCCAACCTCAGCAATTCCTGATTCTCCGATACTGATAATAAAATACCACCCTAAAGCTATCAAATTATTATACTTACTGAAGTTTGCAAAACTCTGATTTATTTTTTTTTTTCCATTTGGAAAGTATCTGCTTCTTGAAGTGACCACAGAATTCAGGCTGAAAAAGTACATACACATTGACATACTGTAGTCACACAATGACATGCTGGAAGTAACACTTGAAGGAGTTCCTGTATTTTACTACTGAAAACACTCATGGTTTGAGAGACCCAATTTCAATTGGTCTCTGCCCATGGTAGTGTGGGTTGGGACTAGATGATCGTCAAGGTCCATTCCAACACCTTAACATTCCATGATTCTATGAATTCCCTTTCTCTGCTTGACGAATTTTCAGTCTGTATTTGAAGGTTCTGAACAGGGCTCAAACCATTTTAATTGCAGGAGTCCACATGGGCTTCTCTCAGTCTGTATCCATGCTATTTTCTCTTCTCAATGAATATTCAGTAGTAGAGGGACTGAAACTCTGTCATCTCCTGTTAGTAACTTACAATTAGCACACAGTAGCATTTTTATGTTTAGGGTGTTTGGGTTCTTTTTTGGGGCCTGAGGATGAGAGGGGGAAAGCAGGGAATATTAATTTAGGAGTTATTAATTTGAAATGATGTAATTTTTTATATTCTCCATGAGCTGTTCTGTTTTCTATAAAATTATTTAAGCGTTAATAGTGGCTCCCTGGGACACGTGGCACCTGAGTATAACATCTGTTCTGGCATACATTTGTTTTTTTGTAGAAATGGAAAAGCATCAAGAGAGTACACCAAATTAGCTTATCGTTCAGTGATTATAGCTCAGTAAGTCCCTAGAAATCAGGAAATGGTGGATTTAAATTAACTCAGGGACAGTAAAAACTCTAATGGTGCTCCTCCCATTGTGATAGCATGCCCAGCCTCTCTGTTACTCAACCATAAACACTATTGCTTGCAGCAGTTTTGTGAAATCAGCCCTTCAGTTTTTTTCTCTTTTTATGTCTACTCTGAAACGGAATATTTTATTTTGGCTCAGAGAAGAGCAATTTCATCGAAGTTCCATTTTGGGAAAGAAAAACCACAAACATTTTATGTTTGTTTAATCCATTTTTTCTAAGTGGGGTTCATCAGACAATGAAATGGGTGAGGGGACAAAATTGATCTGTGTGTCCCAATCTACTTCTCTTAAAAGGGATTTTTTTCTCCTTACAGGCTGAGGAAACAAAATACTTATTTATTCAGAACTGGAACAAGGATGAAAATGAACACACAGCAAAAATTGCTGTTTGGATAAAGAGAGATCTATTTACTTCCCCACATGCAGTACTACCCAAATCCTTTAACACAGTACACCTGAAATCCTTACAGTGCTTTGTGTAAACACACAGGAAAGAAGAAAAGCAGCAGTAGCAGACTAAGGCAGTAGTAATGAACTGTGGAGTCAAACTGCTGATAACAACAGGAGTTTAATATTAGCCATTAACCTCTACAACATCTCTGCATTCAACTTGGAAACAGCTCTCAGAAAATATTACTTTCCCTATTGATATGCAACCCGAGAGAAATATTCCCTTCTGAAGTACTTGCAATTACAGATTCTGCTGCTGGTTAAGACGGTCGAGAACAAACGGGCTGAAGTAATTGTGAAGCTTTAAATGTAGGGGTGCTCGAAAATTTTGCAGGCACTTCTTTTCGGTGGAAGAGCTTGTCACTTCTACGCATGATTTCTCCTGCAGAGACTGCAGGTCATCTTCAATTGTAAAAGACGGATTTCTGAACTGCAGGAGTCAGGGAAGTGCATGGCTACCTGGAACTTCACACAAATCTCAGGGTTAACTTTGTGATTAAAACTGGTTATCTGCAAGTACAAACTATCCATGCTACAGGGAAAACACATTTTTGGAAGTGGACTAAACGTTTCCTTCAGTATCAAGTTTTAAGCAGCTCTGGGTCAAATTCTGAACAGACTGCTGCCAGCTCCTATGGTGGCTTGACTTTCCATAACCAGTGGTGGCCAAGTTTGTCAGGAAGAGCGGATATATTTTATTAGGATTCTCTCTTCCAGCTTTATCAGGCAAGTTTCTGTGAACACAGTCTGCAGTACATACCAGTTGCCCCAATACAACAAGGATAACAAAAATGAAAAAACAATATTGCTTCCTGTCAAACACTACTTTGCATTTATATTTAGATTGCTTGGGATACAAATGACATTATGTCCATGAAAATAATGCCCAAGGTGGGGTATTTTTTCAGTTTTGGAATCTTTCACATCTAATTAACTGCTATGGCCACACTTAACTCTTTGAAGCCTCATTATGACTACACTGCTCAATAACTACTGATTGTCTAATCTCAATTCTTCAGAAAGATCTGGAAAATATGCATGGAATTATCTGTTAAAATATGTGCAATTTTCGAACCTCCTTCAAGTTAATTTTGTTACAAAATTTTATGTTCAGTATGTAGAACCAGAGTAATCTGTGGTTCTTTCATTCTGTAAATATATGAAAGCCTTTCTCCAGCGCTAGTGGTCTTTGAGAGTTTTTTGCATTATCTTAGAATTTTCCCATTTTAAATCACTACGGTATTTTAATCATAAAATGTAAACAAAACAACAACAACAACAACCGTCCATGAAAAACTGTCCTCTGGAAATTCTACTGTGATTTTATGAAGCAATTAATAAGCACTACTCCTAACCTGTTATTTTAGGAAGTTTTTTTTCCAAATGGATCACAGTCTGAAAGAAAAACTAATGATGGCCTTCCGGTGTGACTAAGCTTGTCTACATACTATTTATTCTTCTCCAGTTAGTTTCTCTCCTTCAGAGGGAAGATGAGGACAATTGTTTGAAATGCTGGAAAAGTGGGAAAAGTCTTCAAGAGGATCCCTTTGAAGCAGAGAGTAACTGAAATAAAAAAAAAATAAATAAACAATCCCCCAAACCCAAGAAAACAAATAACTATGCTCTTAAGAACATATCTATGTTTATCTATCTCATGGATTTAAACAAATTGTATGCTTTAGGCTTAGATACAGAAAAAAAAATCCCTTAAATTTCAAAAACAAACCCCCAAACCACACAACTCCTGTAAGAGCTTTGGTACCAAAGAGGGGGAAAAAAATTTCAGCTTCCTCACCATATTAGATGGTTGGGCATCACCACTGTGTCTTCTCTCAACAACAGTTTTTTTCTACCTTTCTGTACTGTCAAGAGAAAAAGGTTTTATTTCAAAGGCTACTTCATAGCACTTTGTAGACTCTGTCTTCTAAATCACACTGATTTTTCTCTGTCATTTTTTTGGCTAGTTTGAATTCCTTCCTAAGCTAAGTTTTACCCACCTGAAAGATTTTATTGATAACCATAAGTTTTTTAACTGATTCAAATTAAAATAATCCTATGGCTTTAGGCTGTCCTCAAAAAAAGAAAACAAATTCAATCCAATAAATATGTTTGGGTTAGTCTTACATGGCTTCAACTTTTTCATCCTTAAAAACTCTCAAATTATGTGGTTTGTCCCACAGAATGTATATGGAATTAAACTCAAAATCAAAGAGTAGCATGCCAGGAGTTTCACAATCACAGGAGTCAAAGAGCTGAAACTTTAAAAGAATGTCTAGTAGTTACAATATTAAGATAAAGTACAGGAGTTTACTATGAACATGATGTGTACCATATTTTCAGCACAATTTTGTTATTGGGTGTATGGCTCGATGCCAATAGTCCAGATTCTTTAAAAGTAGTAAAAAAAGAAGTATCATTCTCTTGGGCAAAAACTATACCAACACAAGACACTATGAAGGATAATGAAAATCTGTTAGTTGGCATGTTTACGGTACATTGAAAGCACAATGGCAAATATAAAAAGCCTCTTCAACTTCTACATGATAAATTAAGGCAGTCCTGCTAAAATAGTATGTATATTTTTAGATCTCCAGGAAATACTATCTCACCAGGCTAATGACAAAATTACAACACTTTTCATGTTGACATCTTAGTCAAAGTCTTGTTTTTTTTAAAAGAAATAGAATGTTTCACATCTCTTTTAGGGGTTCGGAAAGAGTGACTATATTCCTTACAGTAGCCATAGAATTCTGGGGGAAACCCACTAATGCATACCTGGATAATATGCCTGAAAGCCGTGGCAATGTATGATAGGGTTCTTTTCACATATCTATCTCTCACTGATGGAAAGGGTATAAATTACAAGTTTCCTATAAACACTTCAGAAAGCAAAGCTTATGTAACAGGCAGAAGTTTTAACGACTTGTGCACTGTCTTCATGCTACTTTTTTTCACCCAATACTGTCTCTTTCATGCCAGGTTATTAGTTTTATTAGTTATCCTTTCCAAAATCTAATAACAATAAAAACATCTTGTGTCAGAAGCCAAGAAACTGCTTGAAATGCATAAGTAGGTTTTTCTTGGGTTTTTTGTTGCCTTTTTTTTAATTATTTTTTTATACAGGTCATAACCATATCCCAATTATATGCTATTGTTCCGATTTGATTAAGAGACTCTAACATGAAATTTTTTTGCCAGATTGATGCTGAAGGTTATTGACATGATCAGACCAGTGCCATTGGGAGTGATGAACTGTGTAGCAATTTGAAAAGAGAAGTCACTACAATGAATAAAAGGGAACATGGTTTTTTAAACCTCAAATCAATACTGTTGAAACCAAAAACATTTCTCTCTCTCAGTCTGCTTCTTTTTTTTGTATTTCTAAATATTTGTTCATCTTTCTTTTCATCTTCCTTTTAATAAGGGTCCTTCCTGTACCTCTATATCTTTGTCCCTTCAGGTTATTTTTATTTCCTCTTTCCTTGTATCACTATTGCCCTTGTTGATCTCTCTCTTTATACTTCTACTTAATAAAGTACAATGACTGTAAAGTCTTCCTGCAAGTCACCGTTACCTTTCAGCAGATGGCACTGTTATTTAGTCTAACTTACAGGGCAAGAAAATTGACTTAAAACCCCTTCTTAAACAATAAAATATAGACTCCTTTTTGAATGTATTTCTACCTTATAAACAAATCCAGTAACAAAACCACAGAAAAAAAATTATAACATATAACATTATTTTAAACATGGATGTGATAAATAAGTGTTATTAGATGCAGACCTCCTTTATAGGGGCTCTGGAACTAAAAAAAAATTCTTCTCAGCAAACAAATTTGGGGGTGAATTTATAGCATGTTCATGGGTATATTACTCTACAATCCTAATTTTGTTGGTGTGGTGGTTTATCTGTACCTGTGAAGGACTAAATGCACAAGTGCAGTGCCCCTGTCTGTGCATGGTACAGGCTCAGTCTGGCACAGGCAGCCTGCCAGGGGCTGCACTGCAGGTTCCCACAGATGCCCAGGGAGTACAGTGGGAAAGGAGCAAGTGCTCTGCCAATGCTGTCAGAAAAACATGCAACTCCTGTCAGCTCCAATTACAAGCAGAAGATGAATCACATCTCTTAACTCTGTCCCCAGTGGCACTCCGGCTGCTGGAAGGCAGCTGTAAGCAGGAGTTTCTCCAGGCTGCTGCCAGCCCCACTGTTTTCCCAGAAGCTCCATTTTGCAGATCCCTGAGACAGAAAACCATAGTCTATGAGTTTGCTCAGACTGATCCATGCACTTCTACTTCAGGTTGTTCCCATGATGTTTCTCTTACAGTTAGCACTGGCTTTTTTACCTCCAATATGTCCTGTAGCCTGTCAGCTTCAGCTGCCTTTCATCTTGCCACAGCAAACTCTTAATGATGGAATTGCTGACATTTTCCCAGCCTTCAGACTATTGGCCCCTATTGTGCTTCCACCATTTGGGAAAGAGCAGGAAAAGTAGACTGGGATGGGAAGCAAAAGTTTGTTGTGGTGTGAACTGGGGACTCCTTCTGATCAGTGACAAAGTGATGAAGGGGCCCACCTTGAGTCTATGCACATAAATAAGGGACAGCCTACAGGACATTACCATCGGCAAAGCTTCATAACTTTTCTGGGAAATTAGTGTGACTGGGTACTTCCCTGAAGCACCTGTGGGGAACAACAGGATGATCCAGAGGGCTGCGTGAAGTTATAGGGCTGCTGTCACGTTCAGATCACGTGGGCAAGGTGGGACAGCTCAAAGAGCTGCAGCACTGTGATGGACACGGACTCCAAGAAGTGTGGCTGGGAAGGTGAGGAGGGTGAGTTGGCTTCTATGTGAGCAACAGGAGTGCATATAGTTGTGCCTAGACGTGGACAATGAGCCAGTTGTGAGTTGGGTCAAGAGTAGGTTGACCAACGTTGGTGATTCTGTGGCATCTGCTACACACCACCTAGTCAGGATTTATTAGTAGACGAAGCCTTCTTCAGGTAACTGGGAGAAACCTTACTTGTGCCAGCCCTAGTCCTCATGGGGAACGGAAATCACCCTAATATCTGCTGAGGGGCAACAGAGGAGGTTTGGGGAGCATAGTGACAACAGCTTCCTAACACAGGTGATTAAGAAGTCAACAAGGAGAGGGCAGTCTGATTCGTACAAGAACCTGACTAAGGATGTGAGAGTCTGCGGCAGTCTTTAGTGAATGTGGTATGGTGAGGTTCAGGATCATCAGAGGAGGGAAAAAGGCAAAAATCACAGTCACATCCTTGGTCTTCCTGAAATTAGAGTTAACCATTTCAGGGGCCTGCTCAGAAGAATCCAACACAATAGTGTCTGGGAAAAAAAACCAAAAAAATCCCCAAACCAACTGACCAGCCAACCAACCTAACAAGAAAAAAGGACTCCAGAAGAGCTGACTTTTAAGAGTCACCTACAGTGGTCCATTCCAAAGTACAAGAAATCGAGAAAACACAGCAGGATGTCCTCATGGATGAACTAGAATCTCCTGACTAGACTCAAATGTAAAGAGGAAGCATATAAAAGATATAGGCAGCATTGGGCAATCCAGGAGGAGCACAGAGTCCAAGTATGCAGGGATAGCATTATGAAAGCCAAAACCCACTTGGAGTTGAACCTCGCAAGGGATGTAAAGAAAGAAAGAAAGATCTCTACAGGCGCAGCACAGCAAAGGTAAGAGCCTTTTGTGCTTTTTCCTTTCACTGTCACCTATCTCAACCCTCTTAAACATTAATGTTGCTTCAAATGCCAGGATCCTCTTCTAATTTCCTTTGCTCCAACCTCCACCTTCCAAACTTCAAAGTTTCTTAAATACCATGTCTTTTCCTATTTGCCATTTCAGTTGCATTTCTTTCTATACTTTTAATCTTCTATCTGCTTCTTATTCCTTTTACAGTTCTGTTGTTTTCCCTTGACTATCAAGCCACTTTCTCCAGGAAGTCATAGTCCACTTCATTCCAGATATTTACATAATTAAGGTCACATGGGTTGTCAGGTTTTGTACATTCTTTGTCTATGATTCATAATCTGAAAATAGAGGTACAGAAACAAAATATTTTTAGATGCTTTAGTTTTATTCCTGAAAGATTTACTGCTGCTATTCTCATGCCCTCCGTCACTCTCACGTAAGTCCTCTCTGTATTTCATGCTTCCTGGTGCATGTCGATGTCCCATCTCCTATCAAAGTATTTCCATTGTCCATTTGCCATTCACTGAACAATACCAAAAACATCCTTCATCCATGTTTCCTTTACTTTCCCTGAAAACCTCTTAAATTTCTTCACATTTTTGTTAATAATTAGAAAATCTTACAAAATTTTTAGCTTCAGATCTGACTTTCCTACTCATCCATTCATCTCAGCTAAGACTCTGCAGATCTTTTCAGCATAAGTAGCTAGTCACAGGTTCCTTCCATCAAGCCTTAATCCTTATGTTATGTTGCAATTGTTTTTCAGTCTTGCTAAAGGGAGAAAGATAATGTTGGAAAGCTTCCAAGTGGATCAAACTGGGGAAAGGGTGCTAAATAATAATAAAACTGGGAGCAGATGGTGTGGCTGTGTGAATGTTATGGAAAATATTTAGATTTCAATAAATATACAAATACTAGGAGAGAAGAAATTATTTTAATTCTGCTAATATTTTTATCTAAACATATTTTTCCTGTTAACATGGTAATAAGAACATCATGTTTTCACAAGGCTGCCATTTAATGCCATTAACAAATAAGTGTATCATTGCAGATGAAGTGGTTTTTCGAATCACATCATTCCATGCTTATTAGAATAGTTTTATGGCATATAAACATCATTTACATATGAATTGTGATAGTATAATATTATCTTTATTGCTCAAACAATTTTTCTCAGAAGAATTTTAGTTTTCTTGATTAAAACGAACAAAAATAGTTTGGACACTGAAAGATGAATAAGTTTACCACTAAAATAATCTAATTTTCTGGTTTCAAAAAATCCTTTATCTGTTGGACTAGAGCTGAACAGCAGCTGTCCTCTTAATGGACCAGCCAGGTAGAAGACAAGGAAAATCAGGATGGAAAAT
This sequence comes from Grallaria varia, assembly GCA_013396735.1. Lineage (NCBI taxonomy): Eukaryota > Metazoa > Chordata > Aves > Passeriformes > Formicariidae > Grallaria > Grallaria varia. The sequence continues at coordinate 281,161 of VWZG01001179.1, forward strand.
GTGACTTTTACTTTCTGAAGCAGACAGAACATAACACATGTCAACAGTCCCATTTATTATGACCATTTATTGTCCTTTTTTGGACATGAAATGTGCAAGATTTTAGAATATTAAACACTTCAAAAGCGCACTTCAACAATAATGTGAGGAAATCTGATCTGTGTACTTTGCTTAAACGAATCATCTAGAATTGAATAAGGGTGTTAATTGCTAAGCTTTTGACAAAGTAAATTAATTTATATTTTATGGATTTGCCATTCGTACATTTTGTTGTCTTTTTAGTAAAAATACTGGCTTAATGCCAAAATATTTGGTGTCTGAAAACAAAAGAAATTTTAATATAAAACCCCTAAAAGCTCAATATTTTTGAAACATTTTACTGTAAATGTCAAAAGGACATCTTCAAATTATTTTCTCTGCTCCTTTACAAAAATAATTTTTACCCCTCTTGTTTCCCTTCCACTATCCAAAACTGACCTAAATTGTTTGATTACAGGTAAGATCGTCAATGATTAGCATCCTTTTCTGACTCAGAAACATTTCATCATCTTGTTCTGGCCCAGACCAGAACAAAACCTGCTCCAAGTGGAAGATCATGTACAAAGCAAGACTTTATTTACATAGTGAAAAAGTAGGAAACATAACAGAAATTGATGCATGTTTCTAAAATTAGGCAAAAAATTATTTATGAGATAGAAAATTATTTAAACTACTTAAGTACTTCCTGAATATGGATATGTCAAGAATATTACACATCACCACAGATTTTACTTAGTTCTAGTTCTGTAACGTTGTTGGAACTCTTATTTTTACCCATGGTCTTACCCTTTCACTTAGTCTGTTCATACCCTTTCACTTAGTCTTATCATTCATGAGAGGAAAAATCCTCTCTGTCTCAGTGGAACAGCANTTTTGTAAGTCCTCTTAAGTATGAGTATTTTTTTAGTACCATGAAAATTTTTCTGTGTGTTTCTTCCCTCTGCCTTTCCTCTACAATAATATTGCTGAAACCTCAATATAGTTCTGAGACAAGATACTGTTTAAACAAATTTTGGTGGTTGCAAATAACAGTTTTTAAAAACATGAAATTTGTCATTTTATACACATAGTCAGGGAGTATTATTGTTGTTGTCATCCTTGACTGCTATTTCTTGCAAACAAATGGCACTATTTAATTTTTTCATATATATATATAATATTAC
>VWZG01001179.1:282391-297970 GCA_013396735.1 Grallaria varia
TCTGTATCTCCTTTCTTCTTATTTTTGATGAAGGATACTAAATCTGAAGGAAAATACCCCTACCTACTATAGAACTTGACATGAAATGAATTGCTACATAATGGTAAACTACCTACCTAAGAAAATTGTGCCTGTTCTGCTTTTGAAAGTAGCTCTTCATACATCTAGAATAAATATTTCCTAAGTTTTCTTTTCATTTATCTGGGAAACAAAAATGGTTTGGAGGCAGGGACCCAGGTAAAAGAAGATGCTAGGTTTTGCATATATCTAGGAAAAAATGTCTATGTTTAAAAATCACAAACTTTATTTTTCCTTATCAGATTATATTTACCCATTAGAGTTTGTTTTAAGAAAATATATAGCTAGAGCATAGGTATGATAATACCGTATTTCAGAAGCACTGAATACTATCAGCAGTTTCATTTTCATTCTAAAAATGAATTATAGTATGAAAGTTAAATTTTTAATTAAATGCAACTCATTTACTGATGATACAAAATTACTTCCCAGCTATAATAATGTGGTTAGATAAGGTATAGTTTAATTAGCTCAGATATGTTAAATTGGAAGTAAGGGAAGACACCGTTTCAGAGAGATGCACAGTCAAGAGCATCTCAAGTAGGAGGACTGCAATTTATTCACATGAGCAAATACAAAAGTAAAAGCTTTTTCAGGACTAGTAATAACTGACTGAGGGATTTAGTTCTAAAAATTCTGAAGGAAGCGTACGGTAAGGAATCTATTACAGTAATTATAGTGGCATCAATTAAATCATTACTGCATTGAATAATAGCTATACAGAGTATTTTGAACCAGAGCAAAGTATATGCTTATATCTGTATCAACTGTATCTTATAATGAGCTTTCTCTATGGCAATGTGGGAATTTCAAAGCTTACTCTCACTTTCTTTTTGATTTAACTTTCTGCAAGGAGACTCTTCTTTGCAATTTCAGATCAAGAAGTAAAATGCTCTGGAGCGCTGGATGCCAGGGGAGATTTATGGCAGGTTGGCCAGCGTCTTCAGTGAGATTTGGAAGATTTTATAGGTATTTTATTTTATTATTAGATACATTTCCAGGACTAATGTGTCTGTTCTTGAACAGGCAGCAGTCACCAGTATTGAGGCCATGCTGCTGAGAACACAGTTGTGCTGGGCGGGGCATGTCTCCAGGATGGAGGATCATCGCCTCCTGAAGATCGTGCTCTGTGGTGAATTTGCCCCTGGCTGCCGCAAGAGAGGAGCCCTGAAGAGGAGATACAAGGACTCTCTGAAACAATACCTCAGCCTTGGCCATATTGACTTCCATCAATGGTCCACTCTGGCCACCAATCAGGAGGCGTGGAGACACACCATCCATAACGCTGCTGATTCCTTTGAGAATGCACGCAGAATCAGTCTGGAGGAGAAAAGACAACGCAGAAAGAACCGTGCCTCACCAACACCACCTATGGAGACTTTCTGCTGTGCCTTTTACAGCCGGTCTTGTCTATCTCGCATCGGCCTCTTTAGCCATCAGCGCGCTTGCAGCAAGCGTGGGTAGAGCCCTTCCCAAATCTTCGTTCGCGAAGCCTAGCCATGATGATGATGATGAGATACATTTCCAATGCCAGTAGGATCAATTGTGATGCTGATGAATTACTTTGGTGTGACAGGACCAATAAGTGTGTAACGTGTTCATGCAATCCACGGGGAGGAAGTACAAGAGCTTTTATGAAGCCGATGCAAAAGTGCTTGGTGACCGAACAGCCAAGGACTTTATATGCTTAGGACAAGTTGGTAATAGAGATTCCTGGATAGTTCATATCATTAAATTTATAATTCAAATGGGCAACGAACAGTTTAGTGAGGTATATTCTCAGTGGTTAAGCCTGGTAGTCATGCTGGACAGAGCGCTTTTAATGTCCCAATGTAAGGTAGGACTCTGCTTTTTTTCCCCACCCCTCTTTTCCAAATAGAGTTGTGGTGTTTTGCTTCTGCTGGTATTCTTGCGACAATTGAGGCACTTTTGTAGAGATTTGTGACAGACCACGGTTTGTTTGTGTTGGCAGCAAGAAACATAAAGAACTTGATAAAATAACAGTATAGACCTGCCCATGTTCTCATGACCCAGGAATATTTGAGTATTGCTTGAATCAAAGATTCACAAAATCATCAATACGGGAAGAGACCTTCAAGACCAACCATCAACCTAACGCCATCATAACCGTCCCTAAACCCTATGCCCAAGTCCTGCATCCAGACACCTCTTAAATACTTCAAGGGACAGTGACCCCATTACCTCCCTGAGCAACTTATTACAACACCTGACCACTTTTTTAATGAAAAAGTTCTTCAATATCTAATCTGAATCTCCCCTGGTGAAATGTTATGGTCATTTCCTCTCATTCTTTTTTTACTTGATACATGGCAGAAGAGACTGATCCCCACCTCGCTAAGCTACAACTTTCAGGTAGTTGTAGAGGACAATGAGGTCCCTTGTGAGACTCCTTTCTCCAGATTAAACAACCTCAGTTCACTCAGCTGCTCCTCAGACAACATGTTTTCTAGACTCTTCACCAGCTTTGTTGCCCTTCTCTGACATGCTCCAATATCTCAATGTCCTTTTTGAAGTGAGGGGCCCAAAACTGGACATGGTACACCCTCTGTCCTATCAAATAGAAATGAATTTCCACCAAAATTAAAGTTCAGTCAAATGATAGAGACCATTCTTTGTGTTTATGTGTTTTCCTTCACCATAAAAAATGGACAAAGATGTTTCCAGCTATGTCTAAGTTTAAAGTTGATTCTTTTACACTGAAATATCTTGATTTGTCAAAACATTCATTCATCTGGTCTAGGTGACAATCATCTGTTTCTGAGCAATCATGGGATTTCACAGGAGATGGGGACTGTTTGCCTCATCCCTGCTATGGGTGCAGCACTTTGGCTGCATGGTATCTGCTGGGAAAGACCACAGTTCTGCAGTGATGCCCAGCTGGCCCAAGTGCAGTGTTCTGTGAAAATACAGAGCTCACTGATGAAGAACATGTTATTCACATCCTGGGCAATGATGGGTAAGATTATCCTCACAACTGGAAAGAGAACCAGCTTAAAGAATTGGATAAACCGCTACATTGCGGTGGCAAAGAGCACACAAAATGCTTCACTGAGCACTAAAACATCACAGGAGTAGATCTATTCTAAAAACCCAACATTGATTTTCGTTAAAATGTGAGGGACAAACATTTTTATTGTCTGTAGTTATGCTGCCTTGCGCTCACTGTCTTTCCAACTAGCCCTCCTTCTCCTCCCGCACACATCAGTCAGGCACAATTACCCAAACCTAACTGATAGTTCACGTCAAAGGGCAAAACAGCACATAAATCTGCACAACGTTCTCTGGCAGTCCGAGACACAGTAAAGTACAACTGTTCAAAGGTAATAATTTCTAATATCAAGCTTCTAGTAGCTGTATAATTTTTCAAACATCATATTTTTTCCACACACATTTGTGTGGACTTATGCATATATTTATATACACGTACAAGAAATGCTCTCTTTCCAAAAATGCTTCTGTCTCAGGTAAGTCAGTTTTAAGGACACAGCAAAACAAAGACACAGGATAAAAGCAGAGAATTTAAGATTTCAGCATCTAGAAGTTGACAAATGCACATGATGAATAAATGAATTTTATATTATTCCTAAAATCTGAAAATGAATGCATCAACAAATGAAACTGCAACAGAGAGATATAATTTTCTGTCTCAGCTCACAGTCAGTTTAATGAAAGAATTGTGCAAAGAATGATGGGATTAAACAGTTTCAAATTACTACATTTACATTAGTGGCAGACCCAAAAGTATGCATCTAGCAGTTTTAATAGCTGCAGTTAGGGGTTAGGAATGTGGAAATAAAAAAGGTTTTCACAAAAATATAGATACATATTTATGATGACAAAGTATCTAAAGGGATTTGTTACTTGAAAGGGATTTGAATCTGCCATTAAGGGAGCTGATTTTTGTGGTTTGTTTTATTTTTAGGGGAAAATAATTTCATTGCAGATCATCACTCTCCAGTCTTAAAAATTGTCATCTTGCTTTCAAAGTCTTCAAAATTCTCTTGCAGTTAGCATCTTTCCAGCTCTGTAACTGGTCTGCCCTTCTCCTTACATCATCCTCTATATCAAACACCAGCTACTTATTTTCACATAAGTCTCCTACAGCCTGTCTTTCCTTTGGCTATATCTCATTACATACAGACTAACTCACATGACTCACTGGGGTTTGAACATAAAGTTCTTGGGTAATTTTTCTTATTTTTCAACTTTCCTTGTACTTAGTCTTTTCTCCTGACACTTTTTTCCCTGTGAAAATCCATGCAGTTATTTCATTCTTCTTTTTCAAAACCTCAAGACATTGCCTTTTACTAAAAAGCTTAGATAACCCTGTCATGGCAGGGAGGCTGGAACTAAATGATCTTTAAGATCCCTTCCAATCCTATCCATTCTATGATTCTATTACTTTTTAGTGAAATTATATTGGATTTTGGCTCATTACCAGTGCTATTGTCCACTACAATCTGTGCTTTGCTGTATTGTAGCTGACAAAACGTACCTTCCTCATCTACATTTTCTCATTCAATATAAGTTAGTCATCTCCTTCCTTCAGCTGCATTAAGGTACAAACATACCTCATCTAGGGTTTGGGAGAACTCACACTGTTAGACTTTTCCCATTTCAATTTACTTAACTGGATTTCCTATTAAATCAAAAGTAATTTTCTTCTGATTCCACAAAAAAAGCATGAAGCATTTTGGAAGTCACCTTATGGAGTTTTTTGTGGTTTTTTTTTTCAGTTAATCTCTCACAGCTAGTATTTGTAAAGGACTGTAAACAGAATTCATGCCTACATTTCTTAAATTTGTTGCTTCCATCAGTGTATTTGTTATAAGGAAACCATAAACTTCACTGTACTGCATAACACACATGACTTTTTAACTTTTTTCCCCCTTAATTAAAAAATGAAACATAATTTGAAAAAGGTAGCTGGTTCAGTTGTTTGTGCTTACAAAGGGCACTGCTTTAGTGCAAAAGGTGCTCTCAGGTTCTTGCTTAGCAGTCAGGAATTACTTCATGATAAAGCTCTGATTTACCAAAGAAAGGCTAAAGGTTTAAAAGTTCTTGCAGAAAGGCAGAACTCAGATGTCACCTAGGGCCACTTCTGTTCTGGTTTGAACAGTTATAAACCACCAATGAAACTCAGATGTGAAGTTACTCTTTAATAGTCCAAACCGATTAATTAAAAAAAAGGGAGGCACTACAACTAGAAAATGATTAACTGTTTATTCTGCTTTTCATGCGAATTCATTTCAATGTAGTTGATGCACATGAAGAATTGCTCATGTGAAGTAGCTGCACTGCCTTTCAACTACCATTTTAATTCCTTTAAAAAATGTACTTTACTGCTAAGACTCCACATGTCATTAATTATTTGGATGAGAGAAAGATTTTTTTTGGTGTTACACCTTTAATTAAAGGTGGTTATGGAGTAAAGAGCAAGTCTTACTGCTTATCAGACATCCATGTATGCCTTCCTGCATATACAGCTTCACAAAGTCATTCACACAGGTCAATATGGCAGGGAAGTTGTTCAACTCGAAGTCCAAATAGCTGGTTGAAGAGAAAAATCATCATTTATCTTAGAATAAATGCTGTCAGTCATTCTGCAAAAATGCAGATCTCCTGTCTTTTTTACTTTCTCCTTCTCTTCCTCTTAATCTCTGATGAGGTGAGAAGAAAAATATGCTGATTGGAGGAACCCAAGCAGAATTTTGTAACATTTTTAAGTTTACAGAAGACCAGTTGTGTAGACTTTAGGTCACTCCTTGAGGTCTTCTCCTGGGCTTTTCCTGGGCGAAAACACATGAACTCTTCAAATAAGTTTAGTGCAACTGGTAGCTACGTCAAGAAGAGTTCAGGCTCTGGGAAAAGCTTGTTGGGTGCCAAATCTAATCATTATTGCTTTATTGAATGTGCATATGTCTGGAACAAAGAGTACATGATTTTTTATTAATATGTTTTAAAAATTGAAACAACAGCTAAATCGTTAGGTTATGTATGTTTTTATGTATTTCAACTTCAACTTTTTGTTTGGTAATTATTCTTTTATATTAATTGCTATAATGCATTATAACTTGGAAAAAATTATAAATATTCATCATTGCTTGTTTTATAACACCAAGCAAAAATGCTTAACATAGGCACATAAACAGCGTTGTGTATGTTAAAACACTTACATAAAAACTTGCTGATTCTCCTGAACCTTACTTTATAAAAAACTACTAGAGGAGCTTTTTAAAAAAACCCTCAAAAACAACTCAAAAAGCCAACCAAAGCTTTTTAAAACTTTTGAGTGTTTTGTTATACTTTTAGAGTATATTCTTTTTTACTGAAAACACTACAAATTGAATTTCTAAAAACTGTGTATTCTTAGTATACAGACATTTTTATAATATATTTCTTTGAACCAGATTTTTCAAATTAAAAATAATATATTGTCAATTGACTACTGGATTCTTTCTCTTAGAATTCTGGTAGTAATTTTGTAACAATTTTTTTTTTTTTTTTGTATTGGTCTTGGTGCTGTTTTGGGTTGTTTTTTTTTACTTATTGACCATCCCTTTGAACTTGAGCCACAAGTAAGTGTTCATTACAATACCCCATTTTAAAGGTATCTTTATTTTTTTGTATTTGCAAGAATCTCACAGTAACAGCAAAATCCCAAACAGAATACATACACAGTCATGTGCAAATGTGTGAATTGTTCATAGAACCTTGATGAAAAGTGGATTGAAAGCCATATGCATTTTAACTTCATTAAACCTATGATTTCTTATGTAAATCTCATACATTGTTCTGCTGCTGGATCAGCATATCTGACTGGCACACTTTCCACGTGAAGTTGTTCTCCATCAGTAATGATGTGGATCTGCGCCCTGAGACTGTGCAAAGAATTGGTTTGGATAAGGTGGCAGCCACACAGAGCACAGGGCATATTCCCTGCGGGACTGTATTTATATAGCAGTAGAAAAAGAGTTTACAAGATTTTCCACCTAATTCCTTATTTTGAATAGATATAATTATGCAGGATTTAGAGCAGCAAGAAACTCCTGGGTTTGGCAATGAAATTAAAAGAATTGATTTAATCCACCAACAGGCTGAAGTTTTGAGTCCACACATATGATTTATGTTTTGGCCATAATCACTCTCTCTTTCCAGCACACATATAATACATGTCTGTCTAGAATGAAAACTCTAAGACATACCATTCTACTTCTTTCCAACAGTGGTTCAGGAACAGGCTGAAAAGTGACAGGGTAACCCTCTCGTTGAGGATTTCTTATAATCATTATACATAACTTCTTTGGCGATAGTAAGGATGTTTCCCACTTTGTAATCTGTACTTTCTGCTTTGTTTCAGTGGTACTGCAAGGCCATAGAGGGGAAAAGGCCCTGGGGATGGCTGGACTGTTTTTTTGGAACTCAGAGACCTTAACAGCCCAGAAAGAAACTTTACAAGTTTAGGCAGACACCTCTATTGCATTGCCTTTCAGCTACCAGAGAAGGAGTAGGAAGATTCCTAATTATACTGAGCATTTATTTTTTATTTTTAGGGAAGGAAACCAGAGATGCAACAAAAGAATTAGGTGAAGTGAAATTAAAGTAATTTTCTATGCCAAAGCTATTAATTTGCAGAAATCAAAGTAAAATTAAGATCACAATGAATTCTTATGCTATGCAATGTGAGCTACTTTCTTTGAAAATAAAATAATCATTTTCTTGTAAGAACAATCCAGATCACTTTTTATTATAGCTAAGACAAAAGTTCATTTCAAAATATTTTAGACTAACACACTTACGAAAGAAAAACATAGCCATAGTCATTGAAGCTCAACCCAGGAAACTCTTAGTGGCTATGAGAGAAGCTGAAATATCTTTCTCAAACAGTTTGGCCTTTTCTAATTATTTCTAAATGTAGAGGGCCTCCATTGCTTTGGGGAAAATGCAGAAATGGAAAAAAGAGTTCTTGACTAACTATTACAAATCCCTTTACACAGTTCATAAATACTCAGGTGTCATGAAATTAGGAGGAGAATAATGCTCTATTACTGCCTTGAAAATACTGAAAAACTATGATTCTTCATCTCTGAATGCACCTTTTCAGACTTCCAAGTTTAAAATTACACTTTATTGCTGTTATTGAAGACTCCAAGAAACGCATGCAGAACAAGAAGCCACACATGTTGCCAAAGAGATAAATCATACCATGAAACGTATTTGGCTTCCATAACATGTGTTTACATTCGTGCCTGGGGGAGGAGAAGAGGGAAAAAAAAAAAGGCTAAGGTCCACTTCCTAACAATAGCAATATCAAACAAAACCACTTGTCATGTTTGTGTTCATATGCACCCTACACCGGTACCTTTTTCCTAGCCCACAGGCTCTGTTTCCAGGCAAGTCACGCATGCTTACCTCTTTCACATTATTCATACACTGCAAACTTTCCAGTGCATTAACCTGAAATCTTCCATCTCGCTGTAAAACCTGCCTCACTTACAATCCTTGAATACTTGCAACAATCTTGTGCACTTTTCCTGGCATACATGTGTCAAAAAATCATGCTTTTAGGACTTCAGCTAATTTGTCTAGCTTGTACTCATTTTAATTTGTATTTCACTTGCTATATCCAAGAACATTTTCCTGCCACAGAGCTACTAGTCACAAGGCTATCTTAATTATGTTAATCACTCGCTCCCAACTAATACAATTAGCTATAATTAGCTGATCTCTTTCCTTCTATACTTTGTTCCCCTAGGGGGGATTAGAAGTTATTAAACTAGATGAATACCCAGCCTTTCTTGCATGCCTGTCTCCCAGAAAACCCCCAGGGCAGAAAGACAGGAGGTGCATTGCCCATGCTCTTTCCTGACCCAGCCTGAGCGAGCAGTAGAAGTCCCTCGAAGGGACATTGACTGAAAATGTCCCTTACATGGAGAATGGAAGTCATGGCAAGGAAGTCTGCTTAATCATTAAAAGATATTTTTAATCTGTTGTGGATTTTCCTGGAGTACTAAAATGGTAATTGCCATCAGCTCTGCTGCAGAGGCATGTGCTGCATTACTGCTGCACAGTTCTTTCTCTTATTTGCAGCGAAGATGAAACTCCCCTTACAGGTGTGTAGCTGTTGTCCACTTCCTGGCCTGCAGCATAGTTCTGTTCAGTTGCGTGACTCACAAAACTGCAGTCATTCACAGTAATTGAGTTGCAAAGGAATCATGTCCATCTGGCGTTATCATTCTGTCACCATTTTGCATTGTAGCCTCGAGTGATCCCATTGCTAAAGCAATCTTCAGAGAGCTCATATGATATTACTCTGTAAGTACCATCACCAACCTGTTGCACAGGCACATTTCTCACCACCTAGATGTTCCAAATGCTTTGAACAGACTTTATGATGCAGAACTCATATGTAAGATCTACAAAGGATGCAAACATTTTAAATAAATAAATTGAAAAGGGAATTTAACTGCTCTGAGTGACCTGAAAATACACGATGCAATAACAGAACAGTGCTTTTTGAAAGCCTGGTATCATGGAATAAAGAAAACAGTTGAGGATTTCTCAAAAGCATGCTTATCTCCACCAAACAGAGATACCTGCAACTTAATGACAAATAAAAGGAAATCAGTGAAAGTACTATTGAAAGGCAAAATGTAAAAAAAGTAAATGTAAAAAAAAAAAAAATGAAAAAATACATGTCAGGAGCAGTCCTCAGTTAGCAGGGATAAAGGTAGATGATAGAATAACCTATTCCAGCTTAAGCTTCTCAGGCTGTTAGTCATACTGTTCCTCATTTCCTGACAGTTTTAGACTCAGTGTAAGTGCTTTTAGGCTGCATGTACAAATGATCAGGGTGGGTAGAGTGATATAGTGCAGATTTGAAAGTGTACATCTGCTTACCTGATCCTGAGTCATGTTCCTTGCATACTTTACCATTCCAATAATTTTTACCATTGTGACTGTAAATTCAGGCTGCTGACAGTGAAAATAGTAAATGGCCATGCTGCAGGGACAGAGAACCTTCTCATACATCTCAGCCACAGGGAGGAATTTCAAACTGAAATCACAAACAAATTTGAATACCTACTGCCATCATTCATTTGTGTATTTCATGACAATAAAGGAGACACCTGTGACCTCGGTGAATGTGACTGCAAGGAGATGTGTCAGTTTCAAGTTTATGGACTACATATTCCAAGGCATATGTATTGCAAATTTAAATGTTTGTTTTCATGGGCAGTTTTGCAGTATTGCAGGGGAGGGTGGATGGAAAGCATGTAGAATGAGACTGCAGCAAGAATGAGAAAAGATCAGCAGATCATGCAGTGGAAGGGGTAAGTTTATCACAGTTACACTTTTGAGATTGCCTACAGATTAATTAAGAGCCTAGAACAATTGCTGAATATATGTCTATCTGTCTGTCTGTGTGTATTTTTGCGCTGTGCTCAAGATCTTGTTTTTTGGCAAATAGGAAACATGCTTTATGTGTAAAGCCAATAATTTATTTTTGATAAAATTGATAACTTTACAGTCTAGTTCTCAAGTCCTAGTTCACTTAGTTTCTGTCCTTTTCCTGTGTAATGCTTGCCCTTCCACTGCTCCTTTGGATCGTAATGTTAGTGGTTTCACTCCGCTGGTTGTGTCAGTTATATGGAGTTTTTGGCAGCTGGAGTCCTTTGACAGTAGAAATTTGATGTCCATCTTGATGGTTTCTTCATTCTCACATTAGAGATCCTTGTGTAGTCATATTTATGTGTTTGCTAACATGTTTTTACATCCTCTTTTTCATTTGCCTGTATCTCCAGATTACATTCAGTTTCACTATCTGGTATATTTTACACGTGTTAGATATTTAATTTTTACTCTCTTATTTATTCTGAAAATTGTTTTTGTACTGCTTCAGGTCTGGGTTTTGTTAATTAAGCGTTGGGGAATTTACCACTGTGGGGTCACTCTTGTATCTCCCTGTACCTGTACCCCTCTATGCCACATCCCATGCCTTCACTAATGGGGCCTGTGAAATTGTTCTTGGCCTTTATTTCTCTGAACTTCTGCTTTATAGTATCCGTATAAACCCATGGTACTATAACTAGAAATACAACAAATTAGCCATAGCCACTTCCTCAGCAGACTAAGATCCAAGCAGCTCAACAAAGGTTTGCATGTTAGAGGACTAAAGGTTACAGTATGTGAAGATATTTATTGTTGCTTTTAGACTATTTGTATAGATATATGTAAGCCTTTATGCATCTCTACCTCTCTCCATATTTATATATAAATTAACAAAATTTCCTACACTGCATTTCTGCAGACTTGATGGTGAATGCTTTTGGAAGATTGAGACCCAAAATTTTAAACTCACATTTTTTACATGGCTTCAGTGTGGCAACCTTATTGCAGAAAATAGTTCCTTCCCCTTTTCTCTGGGAAATTGCCCGTTGTTTCAAATTCTTCCCGTATAGTTTATAATTCCTGGGGTTTCATTGCATATTGATTGAATTGTCACAAGCAGATCTAAAGGAATCCACATTAGCATCAATGGAATCTAGCTCATTGCATGCGACAGACCACTTCTGAAATTGGCTAAAACTATTTTTATCCAATCTGTAAACTTAATTTTCCTGAAAAGCAAACCAGATTAATTTTAACTTACTGGGAAAACACACATACACAGATGAACTATAGAAATAAATCTTTAATTCACATTTTATGTTTTTGATATCTGTGTGAGAAATTATTGTATTATAAGGGACAGTGCAGTTCCAGTATAACTTACTGTTTCCAAAACAGCCAAAAACACAGAGACAAAATGAAAACAGAATTTGGCATTAATGCACAGCCTTGTTGCAGAGCAGGGTACACTGGAAGTGTCAGAACCTTTGAGTGTCACCATGATTAGTGATAGAGAAGAGAACAGTAACTAGATGTGTCAGAAATGGGACACCTGTGAGACGGTCGGGGTTGCTTAGAGATTAGAAGAACAGCAGACATACAAGGAAAAAAGAAATACTGCTGTGGAAGAAAAGTGGAAAGAGTTTAATTTCAAGAAGTAAATCTGGGAGCAGGGGGAGTCAGGATTTAACAGAACTCTAAAAGGGAGCCCGGGAGAAATTACTATAGATGTGTCAGAACAGAAGGGGCATGTGGAGGAGGCACCTCTCCTCTAATGCAAGGTTACAGGCATATATCTTTTATCTTTCTATTTGTCCCTTCTAAAGAAGTAGCTTTGCTTTCAGGTTTGTCTGCAGAGATATGCGCACTCCTAAGCCTTATTTCAGATGAAAGGAGCCAGTTTAGCAAAAAGTACTCATTAAAATGTCTGAAGCTAATCTGGCTTCTTTACACTGAAATATATTCATAAAACATTTACAGAAGTTGTGAAGGCAGCTGATTGAAGGAGGCAATGGCAACCAGCATGCAAGAGGCTGAGGAGCTGCCAGGAGCCTCATAGCCAGCATTGGAAAAGAATGCATTGTCAATTCTACCTTGCAGAAAGTTGTCCTTGTCCCAGGGTAGAGCAGACTTCCACTGTGCAATATGTCCTCTTGGTACTTAACTATACACCCATCCCTGGAGAACAAGAACTATATGAAAATCCATGTTGAATAAAGGCAAATGGTAGAAGGGATGAAGAGACAAAAACTTAAAATTCCAGCCAATAAAACCCCAAACTGAAACAAACCAAACCAAACCAGCAGAAAGAGACAAAGTGTATCAGCAATTCTACTCTGTGCAGAAATCAGACCACTACTAGGAAGTTTGGAAAACCCTACCCCATATATAGGCATGTACATGCCTTTATGAGGAGAAATTAATTATTCTATTAAAATGAAAATAGGGATGGCTGCAACGCAATCTAATGTGAATCTCCTGTCATATAGAAAATTTTGAGTGTAGGTTGCAACTTTTCTATGCATACAGGTGTTTGCAGGACTACACCTCTTTTGCCAATTCTATTTGAAATTGGAGAGTGAAGGGGGAAACCTCACTAAAGAACACATCATAATTCTATGTAAAGGCTTGTATTCACTGAAAATATAAGGCTATGTGAGTAGTATGAACATTTCTAGCTGTTGAGCATGATTATGGCAAATATGTACTTATAGATATAGAAATATGTATATGTACATACATGAATGTCCAAAAATACCCATCTATAAATACATTTGTATTAATAATCATTCTTGCTCTTTCCTCTTCAGTGGGATTCTTGTGATATATCTTTCTGCTTCGCTTGCTCTGTGCTATGCAGTCTATAAATAAAATTTATATGAATCTATAATTTATAATAGTTTTTTAGGCAGATGATGCAATGAGTGAGTATTAGTCGTACCTAATACTATAACATTAGATACAACTAATCTGCATTAGTTTTAATCTCCTATATTTTGCTTCTTAATGAAACAGTTATTATAATTTTATTTCAATATATTATACTAGTTTTGTATTTCTTTTCAGATAAAAAAAGTATCAGTATGGTGATCTCAACTTAGATTCTTTTTCAGCTTCTAGTCCTCCAAGAAAGACTGTCATTCTACTCATTATTAGGACAGCAGGCAAGAGCTACGTGCAGTGTGTTTTGAAATACCTTCCTGGTGGAAGCCTTTGCAGATGGAGATGGGATAGAAACTGTTTACCCTTTAAAATGGCCTCTCTGTTTGTCACAACACAGTTCGCGTTTATTGAGTTGAGCCTCCAGTTTTAATCTGAGCAGAGAATGATTTTGAAGCTTTTTGTTTGCTTGACGTAGCTACATTCTGCTTTATCCTACCCACTACTAATGTTATCCTTCTTTCTGCTTTGTTGTGGCAGCTGACTACAAGAAAACAAATTAATTTCAAACGTAGCATGAATATATTACATATTATTTTAATACATACTTTCATAACAATAATTAGAAACAGTAATTGAAAATCCTACATAATGTATGACAATGTCCTTTCAGTTTTAGCTCATAATGAAACATTTCGTTGGCATTTCTGTTTCTAAATTCATCATCAGGCTGAAAGTTTAGCATGTAATTTGATGAATAACAGCTTTTGAACATGCTCGGCTCTCTCTTTTCATTTTCCTCTTTCTCATCCCCACACATGGAGTAGGAGCTCATCAAAGAAATAATTGTAAGGAGATCAGTCCTTCTACATATGAAAGAAAACTTGCACATAGTTAAAATTGCTAGAAACAGCAAAGTTATTTTGTGGTGAAATGTAAGCCATGCTATCATACTACATAGAAGTGCCTAGGTGCTACTCCTTTATCTGTTTTATCTGATTTATGGATTTTGTCCCAAATATCCAAAATTTGATATAATTACTAAAATTCCTTAAAAAATATAAAAATACGATGATGGTCTTGACAGAAGAGATAGGATATTTTGTATTACTTAACAGTGGTCTGGAATACTGGTGCAGCATATGTGTTCTTTAATGAGATATAGGACTTTATTTAAGGATAATTGAAAAATCTTCTACTGTTAATCCTTTAATTATTGTCTTAATGACAAAACACAGCAATGCAGGTTAATTTGAAGAGGCAAGGTTATTTACAGACTAGAAGCTGACTTTGGACAAGATATCATGATAATCAATATATTTCATTAAATTCCATGTATTAGTGAACTGCTTTACTTACATATTTGTACATTTGGTTTATTGTTTCAGTAAAATGTTACCTGAAAAGAAATGATCCAGGTCTGGCTGTCTGAATTCTTATCATGTGAATTTAATGGAACAGAATCAAACCAGGTCTCAGAATCTACACAGAACAACTGTGCAAAGGATCTGAGTCAGGCTCCTTAATTAACAGTCCTAGAGGGTGGAGGAAGAACTTTATGCATTAAAACAGCACAAGGAGCTTTGTCCAAAGCACTCATTTTGGTAATCACACAAGACATGATTCTTGCTATAGTATTGAAGTTTCCAGTGAGTCAGCAGTACTTAGTGCACTAATTAGAACTCACCATCAAGAGAATGCAAAGGTCATGACTGGAGCACCATCAGTTCCCAGGCTATCTCCATTATTGGCTTTTCCTATACAAGTAAGCATGTCCTTTACATTTTTGCTTAAAAAAAAATATATTGGTTAGACACTGAAGAAACCAAGAAAAGGTCTAATGAGCTATGCTAGGTGAATAGCTGAAGGAATGTTGCACCAGAATGGTTTCTCAGAAGTGTCTGAAATTCACACCTTCAAAAGCAATACTTGCAAATACTTCAAATATTAAAGTAGCTACACTTATTCTGAAAATTTTCATTAAAGAGTATATCCTGTTCCCAGGCACCTTTATTGATCAACATCAAAATCTGAATAAGGCAAAATATTTGTTTATCTCAGGCATTTAAAAAATCCTACAAAATAATTAATATCCAACTTGTCTGTGTCTGGCTATTTGACTTGCTAATAACAAAACATATTACATTTTCAGTCTTTCTCATGTATACAATCTCTTCAGTTACAGAAGAAATCATCATCATGGCTGGG